>JAPXFY010001221.1:0-2500 GCA_030674185.1 Monoplex corrugatus | reverse complement strand
GACACATACGGAGACATCATATACTCTATCTGCAGGGACACTTATGGAGTGAAGCAGCCAAAGACAAAAACGCCTCCCCAGAAATCCAGAAGACAGCAACAGATGGAGAGCATCCGGAGGGAGAAAAGGAAGGTTAAAAAACGAATGAAAACTGCCTCAGAATTCGAGAAGCAAGGGCTCCTGGAACTCTGGAAAGATCTGAAAGCCAAACACAATGCTCTCAGCAAAGTGGAATCAGCAAGGCGAAGAAAGAGCAAAAAGAAGAAGACTCAAGATCATTTCTTCAAAGATCCCTTTGACTTTGCAAGAAAGCTGTTTGAACAACCCAAATCAGGGACACTCACAGTGGGCAAGGAAACCCTAGAGCAGCATCTCAGGGAAACATATTCCGATTCTCAGCGCGAGGCACCACTTGAAATCCAGAATCTGGTTTGGCCTGCAGCGCCAGAAGGAAAATTCAATAGCAAACCACCAACACTGGATGAAGTGAAGAACGTAGTAAAGAAAGCCAGAGCCAAGTCAGCACCTGGACCAAACGGAATACCATACCTGCTCTACAAGAAATGCCCAAAAGTGCTCGAGTGGCTCCACAAGATGATTCGATCAGCATGGAGGAACCAGAAGATCAGCGACCAATGGATGAGAGCTGAGGGAGTGTACATTCCGAAGGAGTAGAACTCCAGCAGCATCAACCAGTTCAGGCCAATATCACTTCTGAACGTCGAGGGGAAAATCTTCTTCTCTGTTATGGCAGCAAGATTGACAAATTACCTGACTGAAAACAAGTATCTGGATATGTCAGTCCAAAAGGGAGGCATACCAGGAATGCCTGGATGCTTGGAACATGCCACGTTGATTTGGGATGCCATCCAAAAAGCAAGAACAGAGAAGAGAGACATTGACGTAGTTTGGCTTGATCTGGCGAATGCATATGGATCAGTTCCAAACGATATGATTCAGCTGGCTCTTGGAATGTATCATATCCCAGAAAACATCCGAACAATGCTGAGGAAGTATTTCCAAGGGTTCTCAATGCGGTTCTCTACCAAAGAATACACCACGGACTGGATAGACCTAGAGGTGAGCATTGCAATGGGCTGTGCAATCTCTCCCATATTGTTCGTGTTGGCAATGGAAGTCATCTTGAAAGCTGCAATGAAGAGTTCAGGTCCAGTGAATCTGGGAGATGGATACCAGATGCCTCCTCTGAAAGCTTTCATGGATGACACAACAGTCTTGTCCACGGATGAGGAAGAGACACCTAATCTTAAAGCAGCTGGATGAGCTGGTGGCCTCTTCAAGAATGAGGTTCAAACCAAAGAAATCCCGAAGTCTCTCACTGCGAAAAGGAAAAATGGCAGATTCAGTCAAATTCATGGTAGCCAACCAAGCCATCCCCACTGTCACAGAAGAGCCAGTAAAAAGTCTCGGAAGATGGTATGATGACTCCCTGAAAGACACACAAAGGGGATGTGAAACCAAGCAAACAGCAGAAGAAGGCCTGAAGAAAATAGATAACTGCGGACTGCCAGGCAAATACAAAGTCTGGTGTCTACAGTTCATGCTGATACCAAAGCTGCTGTGGCCACTGCTAATCTATGACATTTGCACCAGCACAGTGGAAGCAATGGAAGCCAAAATCAACAAATACACAAGAAAATGGCTCGGTGTCCCACCTGGTCTCACTGATGTTGCATTCTACTGTCGTCAAGCAATGCTGAAGCTACCTCTCAAATCCATAGTGGAGGAATACAAAGTTGGAAAAGCAAGACTGTTGAGCATGCTGGAGGAATCGAAAGACAATATCGTGAGATCAGTTCAGCCAAAGCTGAGAACTGGCAAAAAATGGAAAGTCCAAGAGGCTGTAAACAATGCCAAGAGAAACCTCAGCATCAAAGAAATAATTGGACACACGCAAACCAACAGACAGGGACTGGGAGCAACAAAAATGCAGTGGTGGTCCAAAGCCAAAGGGAAGGAAAAAAGAGACATGATCATACAGAAGTTGAAGAAAGAAGAAGATGTCAAAAGAGTGCAGAAGGCAGTCCAGCAAGGTCAACAGGGGCAATGGACAACATGGGACAGTGCACTCCAAAGAAGTCTCAGCTGGAACGATATGTGGCACATGGCTCCTCTAAGGATAAGCTTCCTCCTCAGATCTGTATATGACCTGCTCCCCTCAAATGCAAACTTAGTGAAATGGGGTAAATCAGATGACCCAGCATTCCGCTCTGTCAGAAGAAACAAACAGTGGAACATGTCCTAAGCTCTTGCAAAGTAGCGCTAGCCCAAGGAAGGTATACATGGAGGCACAACCAAGTTCTGAAAGTGATCACAGACGTGGTTAGCGAAAAAACCATGACCCCAAACGCACCAATTGCTATGACAACGTTCTACAAAGCAGGAGGGAAACAGGTCTGGCCCAAAATTGCTATGACAACCAGCACATTGCCAAAGGGTCTTCTGGATGGAGCAGTCGACTGGGAGTGTACAGCAGACC
>JAPXFY010001220.1:0-39224 GCA_030674185.1 Monoplex corrugatus | reverse complement strand
ATACAGGGGGAGGACCCGGCAGGGGTCCGCGGGGGGAAACCCCACATATTGGTCTTGGCCGTCGCGCCGAGCAGCGCGCGCGGGGCCCAGAACGTATTCCCCCTGCACGTGGGCGGTGCCCAAATCATTCGTAGAGACCTAGTTCTGGGTCGGGGTGTCGTACTTGTTAAGCAGCCCCCACTGCGATCATTGAGATCACCCTTTGGGGACAGGAGTTTTGTCCGGGGATGCAAGACGGAACACTTCTCTCTTCCGGGCGTAAAAGGCCCTGTACTATATTTAAACTGAAATCCCCCCCTTTTTAAATATTAAGGGGAGGGGGGGCCCGTTATGGAGTGTAGTCAGCGCTGCTGGTCAGCCGTTTCATCCGCTGGTGAGGGGGGTAGGTGTGAAAATCCTTGGCAATCTTAGACAGATTGCCGCCAAAAACAAGACAAATAAATAAAAACCCTACTACCCCCCCCCCCCTCCTACTGCGGGTACCCGCGGGAAAGGGGGGAACCGCTTCTCACCCGCGCAAACCGCCCGCGCGCTGTATATGCCCAGGCGCCCGCCTTTTAAAAGAGAGTTTTTAAATGTCGTGGTCACGGCCGGCGCTGTTTGGGGAAAGGACGGTGCAAAAGAGGTGAAATTTCCCCACCCCCCCCCGTTTTTTTCGGGTGGTGGGAAGGGTAGGGGTAACAGGTTTAAAAGAGGATTCACCCGCCCTTTTTTTCCCCTGCCCCCACCCCATTTTCATTTTCTTTTCCCCTCCCCCCCCCCTTGCCCCCAACAAAATGGGCCCGCTTGGGCTGCCAACTAAACCCCCCTCACACCATATCCCCAAAAACAAACCCCCTCCCTTCCTCTCTCCGCCCCCCTTCCTTTCTCCCCTTTCCCCCTCTCTCTTCTTCCCCTTTAAAATTCTCCCGCTCCTTCTTTCTCCACAAAAAACCCCAACTCCCTCTACCCCCAAAACAAACCCTCCCCCCCCAAAACAGCATACCAAAAAGGCCCTTTTTAACCCCCACCAACAAAACCACCACTCACTACCAAAAAACCAAAAAAACACTAACCAAAACCATTGCCTCCCCTCCCTCCTCCTGCCTCCTGCTGCCTGCCCCCCCTGCCCCCCTCCTGCCTCCCTGAATTCTAAAAACCCACAACAACTCACAAAATGCTACCCCCTTTTTCAAACCTTAATACCCCAACCACGCATGACACATCTCAATCAACACAACTCATCTAAAATGGGCTAAACAATCTGCCCCTTTTCCCCCACCACAAAAACCGTTGCCCATAAAAAAACAGAGATTAAACTTCAAAAAAAACCTTTTTAAACCCCCCAAACCCCAAAAAAAACACCCCCCCACTTGTAAAAATCACCACCCCCCAGACAACAAAAAAAACCCCACTCTGCATTCCCCTGCTACCTTCATTATCCACTTACCCCCCATTGGCGAAAGGCTAGGCATGTATACAGACAGGCTCCCCCAAAAGCAGCTTCCATGGAAAAGACAAATTTGGCCAAAAGGGGGGCAAAGAACCCCTAAATAAAAAGGAAAAAAAAAGAGAACATGCCAAAAAAGATGGAGACTCTTTTAAAAGACAGCTCAAGATTGGGATAAAAAAGGGCATTTCCCCTGCCACCAAGATTTGTAAAAGCCCCCCCAAGGGAAATAAGCAACAACTGCATCCAAGCAAAGCGCGGCCACCCCCAGGCGGGGAAGAGAACTTAAAAAAAAAAAAAAAAAAAAAAAAAAAAAAAAAAAAAAAATATATATATGAACGTCAAATAAAAATTTTTTAAAAATTATATATAAAAATTATATTTGTGTCTCTGAAAGGACTACATCTTCTCTTTCCCTCTCTTCCCCTTTGTCTCTGTCATAAAAAAAAAGTCAGTATTTTGTATTGCTTTATGTCACTCCAGTGTGTTATCTTCAAGTGCGCGTTCGTTCTCACCAAAACCATAACACAGTACCCTCCCCCCTTTAAAAAGGGGACAAAACCCTCCAACATGGATGCTTTGCTAGTCCACCCCTTTGTTGTCTTTGTTGTTTTTTTTTCTGTTTTTTAAATCTGTCCGGAGTCCCTCCCCAAAAGTCTTAAAAATGCGTGTCCACTTCTCTTTCATTTAAAAACTAGGTGCTGCTGTGTGTACCACTCCAAAATTTCATTGCAAAAAAGCTGCTTTTCCAGGTTAGCTTCTCTTTTTACCCCAATATTTTGTGCACATCTGTCTGTGTTTGCTTCCTCTGTGTGTGTGTGTGTTTTTGGTTGTTGTCTGTCTGTCTCAATCGTCGATTCTTTGCCATTTTTTGCCTTGTGGCAGTGTCCCTCCCCATCCGTCGGCTGCCTTCTGCTCTTCCCCCCCGGTGCGCAGTCACCACCTCCCCGGCAAAGGCAATCGTACCGGGGTAAGCCCCCTCTCTCTGCAAACAGTGTTTACACCCACCACTAAGTTTTTTCCCTCATTAACCCACTCACGAAAACGTAACCCCGTCTCCCCCCTTCATCTCAAACCCAGCCAAAACCACCCCACACCACAAAAACCAAAACAAAAGTCCCGTCCAAGTCAAGGGAAGAAAACCTTGCAAACAACTGCCTCCCTGCTCTGGCGCCTCCCTGTTTTTCGCCTTGCTTGAACGTAGGCTTACTGTTGCTTTCTCTGTATTTGCTTTTCTATTCGTCACCCCTTTGTCCCGCATTTTGGGTTTGCACAAAAAGGCTGTGGTCTTGGGTTGTCTTTTAAACCTCTGCTCATGCGCCCTGATGTCACAGCAGGCCCCTGCCGGGCCCTGCCCTCCCCCTGGGACCACCTGCTAATTTTTTCCCCATGCCTCTAAATTTCTGTACCACACCACACCCCCCTACGTCAAGAGCGCCTTTAAACGGACCCTACCACTGCCCATTTGGTGCACACCCCCTTCACGCAAACCCTTTTCGGGCCCGCCAAGGGCTCGCCGTTTAAACCTCGTGGTTTTGGGGGGCCACCGTGTGCACCCTCCCTCCCAATGCCCCGGCTTAGGGGGGGTGTGGTTGCTAAGCCAAGCGCCGGGGCCCGGGGAGCGAGGGGGGCCCAGCGAAACTTCTTGTCTTCGCTGGTCCCGGCCTTTTTTCTAAAGCCTCCCCGTTGCAACGGCCCACCGTTTTCGCTTTGTCCCCCTCGCCTTTCGTCGGGCGTATAGGGGCCGCTGGGCGTGGGGTCGGGTCATTGGGGGGTTGTCTGTTTTGGGGCAGGCCCCCCTTCGATCCCCCGTGTTTCCCGTTGGGCCCCGAGGTGAGTGCGAACGGTTGGTCTTTCCCCCCCCTCTTTTCAAGAGGGTGGGCCTTTTCGAGCGTCGGGCGGTCCGTAGAAGGGTTTCCCTGCATCGGTGACAAAGGGTGGGGGAAAAGCGTGCTGCTTTCCCTTCTCCTGACCGACGGTCGTGGGATGCTTGGGTCTCCGTGACAAAAAAGGGGGCTCAGCGAAAAAACCCGTTTCCGCCCCCTTTCCCCTTTAACGAGGGCCCTCGTCCCTCGGCGTTTACAGTGAACGCTGCACTGTCTCAAAAAGGGGCGTCTTTTAAAACCGGCTGTCTTGCATGGGAAAAGTGGCGGGGGGGGTATCCGAGGTTTTGTTGCAGGGGTTTGCTGGTGGTTGCAGGGGGGGGTTTCCAACCCTTTTTTGTCCCCAACACACACCCCGGCCGATAACTCGGCACCTCCGTCCCGCTGGGACGGAGGAGGGGCGCCACGAGGCGTTTTTTTTCCGACGCTGCCTTGACGGGCCGGAAAGGGGGTGAGCTCCTCGAATCCCCCAATTCATGGCTGGTCTCGCTGGCGGGTGCCCACGGTTTCCCAAACCCTCTGGGGTAGGGGCCCCAACCTGCTGACCTTTTGGGTCTTGGTGGGGGGGTCTGGGGCGTGCCGGATTTCGGGGGGTTTTGTTGGACACCACCCCCTCCGTGACTCGTTTTTTTGCCCGGGCCCAAATGCCCTTTTTTGGGTTGATTCTGGTTGACCTCCCATAGCATATGCTTGTCTCGTTAAGCCCATGCTTGTCAAATTTCACCCCCTCTTTCGGTGAAACCGCAAATGGCTCTTAAATCAGTCGGGGTTCCTTAGTATCCAAATTTTACTTGGATCTGTGGAATTCTAGGCTAATACATCCCTCCAGCTCCGACCCCTCGGGAAAGAGCGCTTTTATTGTAAAAAACCATCGGGCTGCCCGTCTTTGGGTGACTTGGATAATTTTGTCCCGATCGCAGGGCCCTCACCCGCGCATCTTTAAAATGTCTGCCCTATAAAATGACGATGGTGTGATCTCCCTACCATGTTAGCAACGGGTACGGGGAATCAGGGTTCGATTCCGGAGTGGGAGCTGAGAAACGGCTCCACACCCAAAGGAAGGCAGAGGCGCGCAACTTACCCCTCTGGCACGGGGAGGTAGTGACGAAAAAACCCAAAATAGGAATCTTTTGGGGTCGTAATTGGAATGAGTACATTTCCCTTTAACGGGATCTTTTGGGGGAAAGTTGGTCCCACACCCGGGGTAATTCCAGCCTTTGGTTTACTAAAGTTGTTGCGTTTAAAAAAAGTCGAGTTGGATTCAGGCATGGGCGCGGGGTCCCCCTCGCGGCGGTCACTGGTGTATCTTTTCCCATCCTCGCTTCCGGTTTTCACCCCATGGTGTCTTCGTTGAGCGTTTGGGTGGCCCGGAACGTTTACTTTAAAGAAAAGGGGGTTAAGAGGCACGTTGCCTGAATAATGGTGCAGGGAAAAATGGAATGGACCTCGGTTCATTTTGCGGGTTTTTTGGGAACACGAGGGTAATGATTAAGAGGGACAAAAAACGGGGGGCATCCGATTGGGGTGTTAGGGTAAAAATTTTTTGGGATCTCGCAAGACGAAACTGCGAAAGCATTTGCCAAGGTTTTCATTAGTCAAGCGAAGTCAGAGGTTCGAAGACGTTTCAGATCCCCGTCGTAGTTCGACAAACGATGCCAACTAGCGATTGTGGTGTTGCTTCATCGACTCTGCGGGCGCTTCCCGGGAACCCCAAAAGTTTTCGGGTTCCGGGGAAGTAGGGTTTGCAAAGCTGAAACTTAAAGGAATTGACGGAAGGGGCACCCCCAGGTGGGCCTGCGGCTTAATTTGACTCAACACGGGAAAAACTCACCCCGGTCCGGACCTGTAGGATTGACAGATTGATAGCTTTTTTGATTCGGTGGGTGGTGGGCAGGGCCGTTTTGTTGGTGGAGCGATTTTCGGGTTTAAAATCCGAAAAAAAAGAGATTTTACCTACTAAATGTTCGCCGTCCTTCAGCGCGGCGCTAACTTCTTTGAAAAAGTGGCGTTTACCCACACGAGTTGAGCAAAAACGGTCTGTGACCCCTTATTTTCCCGGGGGGCCGCACGCGCGCACACTGAAGAATCAGCGTGGCTTCCTCCTGGCTCGGAGGCTGGGAAACCCCGTTGAATCCCTTCGTGATGGGGATTGGGGCTTGAAATTGTTCCCTTGAACGAGGAATTCCCATAAGCCGGCATAAGCTCGCGTGTTAGTCCCTGCCCTTTGTACACCCGCCCGTCGTCACCTTTTGAAGGGGTTAGTGGGGCCTGGGTTTGGTTCGGCCGCCCTTTTCCGGGCGGCGCCGTGGGCGAAAGAGCTCGAACTTGATCGTTTGAGGAAAGAAAAAGTGTAAAAAGGTTTCGTAGGTGAACCTGGGGAAGGATCATTAAAGGTTTCCAAAAACACATCGCATCGTGTTTTTTTTGGCCGAGAAAAAAAGGGGAGGCCACAATCCTCGTTGGGGCCGGTTTTTTCCTTTGGGCGCCTTGGTTCCCCCCGAAACTGTGACTTGGGGGGTACCTGGCCTGTGGGGGTGCCGGGTGCCCGTGGGTACCTCGTCAGGGGAAGCGGGAGGGGGGGTGGTGCCCTTTAACGAACGGGCCGCCTTGCTGCTTCTCGCACCTCGCCTTTTGGCCTGGGAAGGTTTAAAGGGGCCCAAACCACGGGAAATTTTTCCGGGTTATCTTTCCCTCCCGTCTCTTCCGTTTGGGGAGCGGGGGGGTTTAAGGGAAGCCCGATGCCCCTGTGCCGCCCCCGTGCTTTTTTTTTTTCCCATCGCATTTCTTTTTTTTTTGCGTGAAAACTGCAAACTGTCGTGTCGTCGCAGAGTTCCCCTCTTTCGGTCGGAGCTGACGGCTTGCGGGGCCCCGAAAGAAAGAAATGGAAAACTTTAGGCGGGGGGTCCTGGGGCCGTGGTCGATGAAAAACGCAGCCAGCTGCGTGAACTAATGTAATTGCAGGACAATTGAAATCGACTTTTGAACCAATTGGGGCCCGGGGTCCGTCCTTTGGGCCACCCCCGTCTGAGGGGCAAAGTTCTCCCCATCGGGAGGCTCCGTGTTTGGCGCATTGAGCTCCTGTGCCTTTTTTTGGCTGTGGCTCTAAATCGAGCCCCCGGGCCCCGAACGCCTCCTGCTGGTGACCCGGGCAGGGGGTTGTGTTGTGACGGGCCCGTTTTCATCGGGGCTCTTTTTGTCGGTTCTTCTTCTTGGCCCCCCTGGTCTTTTTGCATCCCGTCCGTTGTGTGTTTTCTGAACCCCCCCTTTTGTTGTGTGGGGCTCGGTCGAAGGGAAAGAAAAAAATAAAGGCAAGGGGGGGGGAGGAGGGGCCCCCCGTCTTCTCCTGTCAGGAAGGGGGGTTTCGCGCGAGAAGGAATGGCCGGGACGGGTTATGCAACATCCCTTCTCATCGTCCCTGACCAAAAAAACCCTTCTGAAGCCCAGGAAGCTTGAAAGTGTTGCCCGTTTTTGTTTTCCGATCGATCGGACGAGATTCCGCTAAATTTAGCATACCAAGGGGGAAAAAGAAACAAAAAGGATTCCCTCAGAAAAGGGCGAGTAAAGGGGACCAGCCAGCACCGAATAACCCGGCACTGCGCCGGCGGAAATGTGGTGTGGGGCGTCAACGTGTCCGCACGGTGGCCGAAGTCCTCCTTTTCGGGGCCTCCCCCAAGTGGGTGTAGGTTTTTTACGGGCTACTGGTCGGTCGGCTGCGGCGTCTCCCGAGGGGGGTTTTTTGGGAATGCCCCCAAAGCGGGTGTTAAACCCCAAAGGCTAAATACTGGCCGAGTCCAAAGGGAAAGTAGTGGGGGAAAGTTGAAAAGAATTTAAAGAGAATTTAAACAGTACGTGAAACCGCCTAGAGGAAAACGGGGGGGACCGAAAATGGGGCCCGGGGGAATTCAGTCGGAAGGTTCCCCGCCCCCTGCTGGCTGGGTCTGGATTTTTACGGGACTCGCTCGGTGCGGACGCGGTCCGCCGTGTGCATTTTCCGGGGCAGAGCGCCCGCCCGGGGTTCTCGGGGCGGTCGGGGAAGGCGGGGGAGGTAGGTGTGCGCTTGGCCTACTGGTTCCCCCGCCGTCCCGACCGCTCGGGGACGAGGAGCCGCCGTCGGCGCAGGGCCCCCTCGCCCCCCCCCGGGTGCCCGACTGGCAGGACGGGGAAACCCGTTCTGCCGCCCGCTTCCTGGATGGAATTGGGTGGGCCCCGCCGGCCGGGTCGGTGGCAAATGGGCGGCCCCCCCAACCCGCCCGTTTTAAAAACAGGAAAAGGAGTTAACATGCGCGCGAGTCGTTGGGGTTACGAAACCCCGGGGGGCGAGTAAAAGGAGGGCCGGTCTTGCCGTTGTCGGTGGGTCCCTTCTTCTTTTGGGGGGGGCGCACCACCGGGCCCCGTCTCGTCCGGTTGTCGGTGGGGGGCTTTAGGTGCAGTTGGGCCCCAAAGATGGTAAACTATGCCTGAGAGGCGAAGCCAGAGGAAACTCTGGTGGAGGTCCGCAGCGATTCTGACGTGCAAATCGATCGTAAACTTGGGTATGGGGCGAAAGACTAATCGAACCATCTGTACGGTTTCCCCTCCGAATTTTCCCCAAAGGGGGGAAATGGCACTGGTACGCAGTTTTTTCCGGAAAAAAGCGAATGATTAGAGGCCTGGGGCGAACGCCCTTTAATTTTCTAAAACTTTAAAATGGGTAAGAAGTCCGACTCGCTCGTTGGAGCCGGGCCTTCGAATGTGAGTGCCAGGGGCCCATTTTGGGAAGCAAAAACTGGCGCTGTGGGATAAACCAAAGTCCGGTTAAGGTGCCTAACGTGCGCCATCAGACACCATAAAAGGTGTTTGGGCGATATAGACAGAGGACGGTGGCCATGGAATCGGAATCGCTAGGAGTGGTAACAACTTTACCCGCCGAATCAACAGCCCTGAAAATGGATGGCGTGGAGGCGACCCCTCCGGGCGCTTGGCATCTGGGGTGGGGTTTAAAAACCCCCCTGTCCCGCTGAAGCGAGTAGGAGGGCCCCTGGGTGAGCGCCGAAGCCTGGGACGCGAGTCGGTGGGGCCGCCCCAGGGCCGTTTTGGGGGTAGTACAAAAATTCAAACGAGAATTTTAAGATGAAGTGGGAAGGGGGTTTCCATGTGAACAGCTTTTAACGGGTCAGTCGGTCCTAAAAGATAGGAGAAGTCCGTTTTGATCGAAGCACTGTTGTTTGTTTTTAAAAACATAAATAGGGCTCTCGTTTATCGAAAGGGAATGGGTTAATATTCCCCAACCTGGGCAGGGGATTGGTCTCTGGGGATGTCGGCAACGCAAACGAAATGGGAACGTCGGCCCGAGACCCCGGGAAGAGTTCTCTTTTCTTTGTAAGGGACTCGCTTTCCCTGGAAACGGTTTCCCCGGAGTGGGACCGGGGTTTTCCCCCAAAGCACCGCGGCTCTTGCGGGGTCCGGTCGTCTGGCGGCCTTGAAAAAACCCACGGAGCGGGTGATTTTCGTGCCGGCCCTCCCTTTCCCCACAGGGCTCCAAGTGCCGCCCTTTGTCGATAAACAATGTAGGGAAGGGAAGTCGCAATTGGATCCGTAAAATTGGGAAAAGGATTGGTCGAGGACGGGTCAGTCGGGGTGGGTGTGGCGGGTTTCGGGGCGGCGGGGGTGGGCGAGGCCTTCCCCTTTTTCTCCCGGGGGGGGGTGGGGGGCGATTTTTGGATCGCCGGTTTAACCTTCCCGTGGACCCCCTCAGAAAGGGGGGGT
This sequence comes from Monoplex corrugatus, assembly GCA_030674185.1. Lineage (NCBI taxonomy): Eukaryota > Metazoa > Mollusca > Gastropoda > Littorinimorpha > Ranellidae > Monoplex > Monoplex corrugatus. The sequence goes on along the minus strand of JAPXFY010001220.1, from coordinate 30,167 downwards.
TCGGCCGTTCACGTCGGCTGGGATTTAACAGTCAATCAGAAATGTACGGCCAGGGGGAAACCCACTGTCAATTAAAAAAAGGGATTGCGATGGCCATAAATCGGTGTTGAGAATGTGATTTTGCCCAGTGCCCTTTTAATGTCAAAGTGAAGAAATTCAATCAGCGCGGGGAAAAAGGGGGAGTAATAGACTCTCTTTAAAGGGAGCCAAATGCCTCGTCATCTAAATTTGACGGCATGAATGGGTTTAACGGATTCCCCCTGTCCCCTTTTACTATCTAGCGAAACCACAGCCAAGGGGGGGGCTTGGCGGGAATCAGCGGGGAAGAAGACCCGTTGAGCTTTTACTTAGTCGACTTTGTGAAGAAAATGGAGGTGTAGATAGGTGGGAGCGCCGCGACCTTGAAAAACCACTATTTTTATGTTTCTTTACTTATTTAGTCGAGCGGGAGCGGGGCGCAAGCCCCCGCTTTTGGAAATTAAACTCCCGCCTTTGTCGCCGGGGGGGATCCGCTCTGAAGACCGTGTAGGGGGGGGTTTGACTGGGGGGTAATCTGTCAAAAGGTAAAGCAGGTGTTTAGGCGAGCCAGCGAGGCGGAAAACCCGGTAGAGTAAAAGGGGAAAAGCTCGCTTGATTTTGTTTTTTGTACGAAATACGACCGTGAAAAACGGGCCTTCGATCCTTTTGACTTTTGGGTTTTTTAAACAAGAGGTGTCAGAAAGTTACCCCAAGGGGGTACGGTTGGCAGCCAAAACGTTCATAAGGGGCGTTGCTTTTTTATCCTTTGATGTCGGCTCTTCCTATCATTGCGAAGGAATTCGCCAAGGTTGGATTGTTCACCACTAATAGGGAAACGTGAGCTGGGTTTAGACCGTCGTGAGACAGGTTTTTTTTCCCTAAATGATGACAAGTCGTTGCTACGGTAATTTGCTCAGTACGAAGGAACCGCAGATTCGCTTTGGTTTTTTTTCTTGGTGTAAGCCAATGGTGGGGCAAACCTCTGGGGATTTTGATGAAAGCCCTAAGTCAGAATCCCGCCCGGATTTGAAAAATTCCTTTGTGCCGCCCGCGTGGGAGGCAACGAACACGCGGACGGGCCCGGCGGGGTGCGGGGTTTGGTGAAGCCACAGTACTTGGTCATTGGCCGTCGCGCCCCGGGCGCGCGCGGGGACCAGAACGATATTCACCCATCGACTGGGGGTGCCAAATCATTGTTCGACCTAGTTCTCGGGCGGGGGGTCGTACTTTGTAAGACCACTCACTGCGATCTATTGAGACTAGCCTTTGGGCCCGGGATTTGTCCGCGATCGAAGGGACACCTTTTCTTCCTGGCGTCCAAGGCCTGCTAACACTAACGAAACTACCCCCCCCCCCCTTTTAATATTAAAGAGAGGGGCGGGACCCGTTAAGTAGGGTAGGTCAGCGCGTGGCAGCCGTTTCATCCCGTGGTGACGAGGGGTAGGGCGTTTTAAAAAACACTTGACCAACTTAGACATGATTTTCCCCAACAAACAAGCAATAAATTAAAAACCCTATACTCCACCCCCCCCCTACTGTGGTAGCGAGGGAAAGGGGCGGTGACAACCTTCAACACCCCCGCAAACCCGTCGCGCGCTGTACTTGCCCAGGCGCCCGCCCCTTTCAAAGGAGCTTTAAGAAGTGTCGTGGGCACGGCGGGCCGCCTGATTGGGAAGAGACGGTGCAAAAGAAGGTGGATCCAACCTCTCCCCCCCCCGCCCCGTTTCTTACATGGCGTCGGTAGGGGAGGGGCACAATTAAAGAGCGCCTAACACCTCGCCCTTTTATTTTCCCTTCGCCCCCTTTCCTCTTTCCCCTCCCCCCTCCCCCTGGCTCCCCAAAAATCCCGCTTCCCCTAAAGCTCCCCCCTCACGGGCATTTATGACCTTTTATAAACCCCCCCCCTTTTTCTTCCCCCCTCCTTCCCTTTCTCCTTTCTTTTCTTTCTCCTCTCTTTCCCACTTCTCCCCTTTTTTCCCCACAAAAACACCACCAAACCTCCCTCTCCCCCAAATCAAACCCCTCCACAACCCCAAAAATCCTACCAAAAAAACCATTTTAAACCCCCACACCACAACCACCCCTTTCTACCAACCAAAAACAAACAACAAAAAACCTAAAACCATCTGCCTGCCTGCCTGCCTGCCTGCCCCCCGCCTGCCTCCTGCCTCCTGCCCCCCTCCGCCTGCCCACATTAAAACCAACAAAAAACAAATTCCAAACATGCCCCCCATTCCCTCAAAACCCATACTCCCAAACACCGCAGACACATCTCTCTCAACAACCAAAATCCCAATGGGCTAAACAATTCCCCTTTCCCAAACCCAACAACACCAAGTCTGCCCATAACAAAAACCGAGTTTTTAAATCATTAAAAAAAACACAATAAACCTTTCCCAACAAAAAACCCCCCCCCTTGTTTAAAGACCCCGCCAAAGAAACACAAAAAACCCACTGACTTCTCCTGCCCCTTTTATCAATCCCTGGTATAACCCATCATTGCTAACACCGGGCTGTATAAGTCAGGCATCACAAGCAAACGCCATAAGACAAAGTAAAACTGGCCCCAAAATGTGGAAAAACCGTTGCACAAAACAAAAAGGAAAAAAGGGGGAAAACTGCCAGAAAAGGGGGGATTTTTGAGAAGAAACTTTTGTTTGAGTTTAAAGCAGGGAGTTTGGGGCCCAACTCAAGCCGAAAAGACCCCGGCCCACAGGTAAAAGCAACAGACGCAAACCAAAAGCAAAGCGCGGAAAACCAGGCGTGGAAGAGAAAATTAAAAAAAAAAAAAAAAAAAAAAAAAAAAAAAAAAAAAAATATTTTATTAGAACGTCAAAAAAAAATTTTAAAATTTATTTATAAAAATATTTATATATGTTTCTTTAAAAGGGCATACATCTCTCTTCTCTCTCTCTCTTCTCTCTCTCTCTGTCTCTTCATAAAAAAAAGTCGTATGTTTATTGCTTTATGTCACTCCAGTGTGTTATCTTCAAGTGCAGCGTTCGTTCTCACCAAACCCCCTACAGCAGTACCCCTCCATACCTTTCCAAAGGGGCCAAACCCTCCAACATTGTGTTCTGCTAGTAATCCCCGTTGTCTTTGTTGTTTTTTTTTTTCTGTTTTTTTTAAAACTGTCCTGAGTACCCCCCTCAACTGTCTTCAATGCAGGTCCACTTCTCTTTCATTTCAAAACTAGGCTTCTGCTGTCTGTACACTACTGCAAAAACCTTCATTGAAAACAAACTGCTTTTAGGTTAGCTTTTCTTTTTACCTCTATATGATGTAAAATTGTCTGTTCTTGCTTTCCTGGGTGTGGTGTGTGTGGTTGTGTTTGTCTGCTGTTCAAACGACGATTTTCATTGCCACTTTGCCTTGTCGCAGTGCTCACCTCCCCTCCCGTCCAGCGCCTTCCTCTCTCCCAGACCCGGTGCGCAGTCACCAAACCTCCCTGGAAAGCAAACGTACCGGGTAAGTACCCTTCTCTGCAAACAGTGCATTCACCCACCCTTTTAAATCCTTTGCATCGTCTAACCCACTCACGTCGTAACGCCGTCTGCCCCCCTCTATCTCAATACCCCCGCCAAACACACACACCAACACACAAAAACACACACCACACACAACAAGTCCCGTCCTGTCCCCAAAAAGGAAGAACTCCCTTGCAAACACACTGCCCTCCAGCTTGGCTGACCTCCGTCTTCTTGCCTTGTTTTTCTGTAGGCTACTGTCTGCTTTTACTTTTCTTTTTTTCTATTCCATCATCCTTTCGTCCCCCCATTTTAGGCTTTCACAAAAAAGGGGTGCTGGTTTGGGCTTTTCTCTTAACCTCTGCTCAGCGTCCGCACTGTCACGAGGCCACCTGGGTGACACTGCGCCCTTCCCTCGGACACCCAAAACCTGCTCACTCTTTCCCATGCCTCTTTACCTTCTTCCTCCACCACCGCCACCTCCCACGCTCAACGAAAGGGCCTTTAACGGAGCCCCCACTGCCCAGTTTTTGGGCACATCCCCCTTTACGCAAACCCCAGATACGGCCCGCAAGGGTGCCTTTTAACCACCTCGTGGTTTTGGGGGGCCACCCTTTGCACCCCGCCACTGCCCAAATGTCCCGGGTATTGTGAGGGGGTGTGGGTTGCTAAGCCAAGCTGCAGCGGGCGGGGGGCGAGGCTGGGCCAGCGAAACTTCTGTCTTCGCTGGTCCCCGGGCCCTTTCTTTCTAAAGCCTGCTCGTTGCAACGGCCCAGCCGGCTCGCGTTTACCCCTCGCCTTTCGATCATGGCGATTAAGGGGGGCCCGGTTTCGGGTCGGGGTTTAGTTGGGGGGTTCGCTGTTTTGAGGGGAGGCACCCCTTCGATTCGCCGTGCTTTCCGTCTGCGAGGCCCCGGGGGAGTGGCAACGGTTGGGCCTTCACCCCTCTGTTCAAGAGGGTGAGGCCTTTTGTTGCTCGGCGGGCCGTAGAAGGTTTCCCTGCCATCGGGGAGACGGGGTGGGGGAAAGCGTGCGGGTTTCCCCTTTCCCTGACGCGGTGTGGGTGCTTTTGGGCTCCGTAAAGGGAAAAGGGGGTCAGGAGAACCCGCTTCCGCTCCCTTTCATTTTCGCGGACCCTCGTCCCCCCGGGGTCTTCAGTGTAAAAGCGCACTGGTTCGAAAAGGCGCGCACGTCTTAAAAAGGGTCTCTTGATGTGGAAGTGGCGGGGGGGACCGAGGGGTTTTTCGTGCAGGGTGCGGTGTGTTTGGGGGGGGGTTTCCAAACCCCCTTTTTTGTCTCACACAAAAGCCCCCCGCGATAACTCGGACCTCCCCCCCGCTGGGACGGGGGAAGGGGGGCCACGCCGGGGTCTTTTTTCCCCACCGCCTGCCCATTGAGGGCCGGAAGGGGTGAAGCTCCTCGAAAGTCCTCCTTCACTGGCTGGTCTCGCTGAGGGGTTTGCCCACGGGGTTTTAAACCTCTTGGTAGCGGCCCCACCTGCGGGGAATTTGGGGTTTCAAAGCGAAAATTAAAAGGGAGAGGGAAGGGAAACCAGGGGGAAAAAGGGTGGACCCGCGGTTAATTTGACTAAAACAGGGAAAACTCACCCGGTCCGGACACTGTAAGGATTGACAGATTAAGCCCCCTTTCTTGATTCGGTGGGGGGTGGTTTGGTTCGGCCCCCCCTTTCCCGGGGGGGCCCCGTGGGTGGAGAGCTAAAATTGATCTTTTAGAGGAATAAAAGTGTAAAAAGGTTTGTAGTGAAACCTGCGGAAGGAATTAAGGGTTTTCCAAAAAAACCATCGCACGTGTTTGTTTGGGAATGCAAAGGGGGGGAAACCCCCAGTTCGAGGGGGCCGGTGTTTTTTTGGACGGCTTGGTTCCCCCGAAATGGAATGTGGGGTACTGGTGTTGGGAGGGGCTGCGGGGGGAGTGTGGGGAAGGGAGGGGGGTTTGGTGTTTTTAAAAGAACCGGGGCGGGGCTTTGAAGGGATCCACCCCCATTTTGTGTGGGAGTTTAAAGAGGAAAAGGGATTTTGGGTTTTTTTCCGTTTGTGTTTTGGAAAAGGGGGTTTTTGGAACCCGAGGTCTGTGCCCCCCGTGTTTTTTTTTTAAACCCTGCATTTTTGTTTTTTGGTGAAAATAAAAACTGCGTGCCCCGATGCGAGTTGTTGCCCCGGGGAGGGGGCTTGGGGGCTCGAAGAAAAAAAAGGAAACAATTTAGGGGGGTACGGCCCCGTGGGAGGAAGGCCCCCGGGGGAAAAAAAAAAGGAAATGGGGAAACCTTGAAATGAAATTTGAAGAATTTTGCGCCAGGGCCCGTCTTTGGGCCACGGTCTGAGGGGGAATTTCTCCCCATGCGGGGCCCGTGTTTGGGGAGTCTCGTCCCTTTTTTGGCTCGGGGTCTAAATGGAGGGCTCCGAAGACTCGTGGTGACCGGAGGGTGGTGTGTGGGGCCCCGTTTTAGGGGCTTTTTGCGGTTTTCTTCTTGGTCCCCTTTTTTTCACCCAGTCTTGTGGTCTTTCCCCCATTTGTTGTGTGGGGCCCGGTCAAAAGGGAAACAAAAATAAAGGAAGGGGGGGAGGAGGAGGGGCCTCGTTTTCCCCCGCAGGAAAGGGGGTTCGCGGAGAAGGAAGGTCGGACGGAGCAAAACCCTTTCGCGACCCCTGAAAAAACTTTGAAGCCGGGAAGCGCAAGGTTCCCCGATTTCGATTTCCGCCAGAGGAGGATTACGTAAATTTTAACAAACATAAGCGGAGGAAAAAAACCCCAAAAAGGATTCCCGAAACCGGGAGGACGGGCAGCCAGCCCGTAAGGATGCCCCGGGGGGGAAATGGGGGGGCTAAACTGGTGCCCCGGTGGCGAATTTCCCCCTGATCGGGGCCCCCCAGAGGGTGTCGGCTTTGGATGGTGGGGTGGGGGTTTTCCCGAGTCGGGTTTTTTGGGAAGAGAAAGCGGGGGTAAAACCCCTTAAGGAAAAAATTGGAGGCGATAGCGGACAATACTTTGGGAAATTTTGAAAAGAATTTGAAGGGATTTCAACGACGTAAATAGAGGTAACGGGGGGGGCCGCAAGTGGCCCCGCGGTTAGTGGGAAGGTTCGCGCGCTGTGGGGGTCTGGATTTTTCGGGACTGCTGGGAGGGCGGTCGAGGGACTTTCCCGGGCCCGCCGGTTTTGGGGGCGGAGAAGGGGGGGGGTGGAGGTGTGCGCTTCGGTGAGGAAAACCCCCGGTCGAGGGGGGGAGGGGGCCCGCCGCGGCGATAGGGGCCCCCCCTGGGAAAGCCCCCGGGCAGGATGGGAACCGTTTGGAGTGGGAGGATTGGGGGGGCCGGGCCGGGGGGTGGGCGGGGCCCCTCCCCCCGACCCTTTGAAACAGGAAAGGAGAAAATGCGCGCGAGTTTTTGGGTGAAAACCCCGGGGAAGTGAAAGGGGGGGCGGTTGACTTTTGCGGGGGATTTTTCTTTGGGGGGGGGCCAGGCGTTTTCCCCCCGTTGGGTGGGGGGCAGGGGACTTTGGGCCCGAAAGTGGTAAATGCCGAGTAGGCGGGGGGAAACTTTTTGGAGGTCAGCTTTGATGCAAATCACGTAAAAAAGGGTATGGGGAAAAGAAAATGAACCATTGGGGGTTCCCATTTTTAAAGGATAGTATGGTCGTTTACCCCGGGAAAGCAAAAGAAAAAGGGTGGGGACAAACGATAACCTATTTAAACAAAAGGGGTAAGAAGCCCGATCGTCGTTTGGGCGGGCCCCGAAGTGATCCCAGTGGGCCATTTTTGGTAAGCAAAACCGTGTGGGAGAAAAAAAATCGGTTAAGGTGCCTAACTTTTGAGTTCAGACAAAAAAAAGGGTGGTGATATAGAACGGACGGGGCCCCAGGAAGGGAACGTAAAGGATTTTGGAAAACCCATGCGAATAACCCCCCTAAAAAATGGTGGCGGGAGGTCAGCCCCATCCCGGCGTTCGGTTTCCGGGGTGGGGTGTTAAAACCCCTGTCAAGTGAAGGAGTAGGGGGGCCCCGGGGGGGGGCCCCGAAGGGGGGCGGTTGGGGGAGCCGCCGAGGGATTTGGTGGTGAGAAAATTCAACGAGAATTGGCGAAGTGGGAAGGTTTCGGAACAGGTTGAAAAGGGTAGTGTCCTAAGGATAGGAGAATCGTTTAAAACGAAGCCTGGTTTGTTTTGTTTAACATAAATATGTGCTTCTTTTGGTAAAAGGGGAAATGGGTTTTTAAAATTTTCCAAACCCCTGGCCACGGGGATTGGTTTGGGGCCATGTGGGGCAAAAAAGGGAAGTGGGGGGGACGTGGGCCCGAGCCCCGGGGGGGAAGAGTTTTTTTTTTGAAAGGGATGGGCCCCCTGGAATCGGCTTCCCCGGGATGGGGACAGGGGTTTAAAGCCCCGGGTTTTTCTTGCGGTGCCCGGGGGTTGGGTTTGGGCCCCTTTAAAACCCCACGGAGACGGGTGATTTGTGGGCCCTTTTCCCTACCCGCGGGCGGGGTTAAGGTGACAGTTAGCGATAGAAAATGTAGGTAAGGGAAGTGGGCCCCAAATTTGGACCCGTAATTGGGAAAGGAAATTGGTTGAGGAGGGGCAGTCGGGGGGGAGTGTGAAGGGGGTTTCGGGCCCCGCGGGCGGGCGGGCCCTTCCCCCTTTTCTTCAGGGGGGGGTGCGGGGGGAGTTGGATGGGTTTCCCAATTTCCCGTGGCCGCCTCAGTAGGTGGCGGTTGGCCGTTAGGGCGGGCTTTTAAACCAGTCAATCAAAAATGGAAAGGCCCCGGGGAATGATTTTAAATTAAAAAAAAAGCTTGCGATGGATCATCGGGGGTTGACCCCAATGTGATTTTTTGCCCGTGTTGAATGTCAAAGTGAAAAAATTTAATCAAGCGGGGGGAAACGGGGGGAGAAACCTAGACTTTTAAAGGTACCCCAAAATGTGTCTCAAAATTAGTGACGGAAGAATGGTTTAAAGAGTTTCCCCATTTTAATTAATTGGGCGAAAACGCCAAGGGAAGGGGTTTGGGGGGAAATCGGGGGAAAAAAGGGGCCCGTTGAGTTGCTCTAGCCCGACTTTGTAAAGGAGACATGAGGGGGTGAAAGTGGTGGACGAGGCCTTAAAAATCCCATACTTTTATCGTTTTTTTAACATTCAGTAAAGGGAAAAGGGGGGCCCCAAACCCCCTTGTTTGGAATTAAGCCCCCGCCCTTTGTCCCCGGGGGCGCCCGCTCTGAAGAGTGTCGGGGCGGGGGGTTTGATGGGGGGGGTACATCGAAAAAGGGTTTAAGCAGGTTTTCTAAGGCGAGTCGGCGGGACAAAAACCCTCGCGTGAGTAAAAGGGAAAAGCCGCTTGATTTTGTTTTTCAGTCGAATCAGGTAAAAGGGGGCCCTTTCGACCCTTTTGACTTTGGGGATTTTTAAAAGCAAGAGGTGTCAGAAAATTCCCAAAGGGTTTAACTGGTTGTGGCACCCAAGCGTTCAAAAGGCGTTGCTTTTTGCCCCTTCGATTCGGTTTCCCTATAAATTGCGACCCGAATTCGCCAAGGGTTGGATTGTTCCCCCTTAATGGGGAAACGTGAGCTGGGTTTGGGCCCGTCGTGAGACAGGTTGTTTTCCCCAAATGATGAAAAGTCGTTGTTTCGGTAATTCTGTCAGTCGAGGGAACCCCAGTTTAAGACATTTGGTTTAGTGGGTGAAAAGAAAATGGGGGGGCTACATCGGGGGAAATTATAAACTAAACCCCCTCTAAGTCGGGAACCGGGGATTTTTTAACGATCCCTTAGTGCCCCCGGGGGTGGGAGGAACGTTACACGGGAGGCCCGGCAGGGGTCCCCGGTGGTAAAGCCCAGTACTTGGTTTTGGGCCCGTGGGCCCCGGAGAGCGGGGGGGGACCAAAACGATATTCCCCCCATGGGGGATTTGGCCCGGTCCCAAAATTTTTTTTTGTAGACGCCCCTAGTTTCGGTGGGGTGTGTTTTAAAGTGGGCCCCAGCCCCTCACTGCGATTATTGGGACTCACCCTTGGCCCAGGAGATTTTCCCCGATGGGAAGACGGCAACTTCTCTTTTCCCTGGGAAAAAGGGCCCTGTATTTTACAAACTGAAACTCCCCCCTTTTTAATATTAAGAAAAGGGGGCGGGACAGTTACGTAGGAGTAGTAGCAGCGCTGCTGCTCTGGTCACCCCGTTTCATCCGTGGTGAGAGGGGTAGGTCGGGGAAAATCCTTGAGAATGTAGCACCTGTTTGCCCGCCAAAAAAACAAAACAAAAAAATAAAAAAAACCCCTTACTATCCCCCCCCCTTATGTGGTACCCGGGGGAAAAGGGGCGGTGACACACGTTCATCACGCCGCGAAACCAGTCGCGGTTGTACTACTCCCCGGGCCCCCGCCTCTTTAAAAAGGGGCCCCCTGTTAAGAAGTGTCGGGGAAAAGGGGGCCCCCCCGGTTTGGGGAAGAGCCGGGTGACAAAAGAAGGCTGGATAACCTCCCCCCCGGCCAAAGTTTTTTAAAAGGGCCCCGTGAGGGCCCCGGTCCGGGGGCCCCCTTTTACCCCGGGGGTTTTGGAAAAACCCCCCTTCCCTTTTCCCCCTCCCCGGTCCCCTTTCTTTTTTCTTTCTCTCTTCTCCCTCTTCTGGCTCTTGTTTTGTTTCCAAAATAAAAACCCCCCCAAAAAGAAAAGTCCCCCCCAAAAAACCCTTGCCCCAAACCCCCAAAAACAAACAATTTAAACCTAAAAAAAAAACCCAACAAACAAAAAACCCCCTATTGGGGCCCAAACAATTAAACCAAAAAAACTCTACAAAAAAAAAAAACCCCCAAAAACCCCCAATGCACCCCTTTTCCCACTAAACCCCTCATAAAACCCTTTCCTACCTACCCTCCTCCCCTCCCTTTTCCTATCCCTCCCCCAAAGGCTTTCAAAGCAGTCAGCCGGGTTCCTTTTTACCACCACAAACAACACCCAAGTCGCGCCACTAAAACACACTCTAAACATCATGCCTGCCAATATCATTAAGCCTAGCCTGTCAAATAAAACAAGTCTTTCCCTTTTGCATGGCCTGCCGCCACAAAAAAAGCTCCCCCCTGTCTAACCACCTGCCCCTGCCCACACAACCCCAAAAAAAACATTTGACTTCCTCCAATGCTCCCCCCATTATCCCCTGGTATCAACCAATATCATTGCTAAGGCTAGGCATGTATACAGTCCAAGGTCATATAATAAGCCAATGCCAAAAAAACAGCAGCAAGTTGCCAGTGGAAGAAATGTACAAACTTGGGCCCCCCCAACAGTGTTGGGAATTGAACGTTGCACATACAAAACAAAGAGATAACAAATGCCAAGAAGGTTTAAAACAAGTGCATGTAAGAGAGCGGCAGTTTGCGCCTGGCCAACTCAAAACTTGTAAAAGACCCCGGGAGAAGGGAAAAACAAAAGAATAAGCACTGCAAAAAAGTGAACCTGAAAATAGTGTGATGATATATCCCCAATGTTGGACTACAACCTTGTCACATTGTATGAGCAGCCAGCACAGTAGGCTCAGCGACTGAGACTCTGTCCTCATGTGTAAAGAGATATACTGGAAGGTGCCCCCCCAAACAGGGAACAGGTAATAAAGAAGGGGGAAACAACAAACAGCCCGAGACCTGCCACGATGATGGAGACTACATTGTATGAGATCAGTAAGAAAGCGCTGGGAAAAGAAGCATATTTACCCTTTGCCGGGGGGCCTCTTACCCAAATTCCAAAAAAAATCAAAAAAAAAACGCTCCCCCTTTCCCTTCCCCCAACCCCAGAAGCCTTTTAAAAAAAAACCCCCTGGGAAAAAAGTTTTAAAAAAAAGCTCCCCTCCCCTCCCTGGAATTTTCTTAAAAAACCAAAAATATTTTTTCCCCCCAAAAAATTTGGCAATTGGAAAGGGTTCCCCAGGGGGCCCACAAAAAAAACCCAGGGGGTTCCCCCAAAACCCCCCAACTTCGGGCTATTCCTTTTGGGTAAAAGGGTTGGCAAAAACTGGGCATTTAAGGTCTTGAAAGGGCGTCTTTGAACGTGGAGGTGGTTGTTAAAAGAAAAAGGTGTAACCCCAAGGGAAAAGGGGTTTGGGGGAAGCAGGGTGTTGTAAGGGGGAGATGGCAGGGGGCCCCGGCCCAAATAAGGTTGTTGGACCCCAGGAGGGAATAAGAAAGGGGTTCAAAGAAACCCCCCAAGGGGTTTCGGGGGAAGGGTTAAAAAAAAAAAAAAAAAAAAAAAAATTTTTTTATTGAATAAAAAAAGAAAAATTTTTAAATATAAAAAATAAGGTTTTTAGGTTAACCCCCCCCCCAAGGGTAAAAAAAAGGGGGGTAGAGTTTTGGCAGGGAGGAGGCCAGGGAAGGTTTTTTAAAAAAAGGGAGTTTTTCCGGGAAAAATAATTTGTTTGTGTTTCTTGGGGGTTTTGGGGGTTTTTAATTGAAATGGGGAGCCCCAATTAACGTTACTGGGGATTTTTTCTTTAAAATTTAGGGTGGGGTGTAATTGAAAACTTTGCAAAAAGGGTTTTAGGGTTCCTTTTTTCCCCAATTGGGGGGGGGGAACGGGCTTGGAAGGGGGGGGTTGGGGTGTGGGTGGGAAATGGAAAACCCCCAAGGGAGTGGAAATGAAAATCGATCGATTGGCGACGGGAAACTAACAAAACCCCACACAAAACCCCCCCAACGAGGAAGAAGAAAAGACATTGTGTACTTTAATATGAGAGGTAAAAAGAGAAGCTTTTTGGGAAAAGAGTTTTTTTTCCCAATGAAGGTTTGCAGTAGTGTAACCCAAGCAGCAGCTAGTTTTTTAAATTAAAAAGGGGAATGGCCCTTGATTGAAGAATTTGGGGGGGTGAGTGGTATCGGAAGTTTTAAAAAAAAAGAAAAAAAAAACAAAGAAAAACCAAAGGGTTTTTGATTTAGCAAAAGGATACAGTTGGAGGGTTTTGCCCCTTTGGGAAAGGGGGAGGGAAAGGGTATTTTGCTGTGGGGGGTTTTGGGAAAAAGAAGGTTAAAGGGATAATTTTCTGGGGTGAAATAGAAAAAATAATAATATGATTTTTTTTTTTGACGGGGAAGAAGAGAAGAGAGAGAGAGAGGGGAAAAGGGGTTTTTTGGTTTTTTAAAACAATTTAAAATTTTTTTTATTTATATTTTATTATAATTTTTATTTAAAGTTCATTTTATTATTTTATATTTTTTTTTTTTTTTTTTTTTTTTTTTTTTTTTTTTTTAAGTTTTTCCCGGATGGGTGGCCGGTTTGGGTGGTGATTGTTGGCCTTATTCCCTGTGGCCGGGGTTTTTTCTCGGAGGGCCGGGGCCAAATGCTTTTTAAAAATTTGATTGTTTTTAAACAGAGTTCTTTTTTTTTGGGGGCGTTTTTTTTGTTTTTCTTTTGATTAAGGTTTCTTTTTGGTCAGGGGGGCAAGTTTACTTTTTAAAGGGGGAACAAGGTTGCTTAGGGGCCGGGAAAGAAAATGGGGAGTTTCTTTACATTGATTGGGGGTTTTGGGTTGCCTTTTTGGGGATATTATGGAGGTGGAGTTTGGGAGGGTTTTTGCAGGGGGGTTTTTGGGGGGGTTTTTGGGGGGGCAGTGTTGGGGGCCCGGGGGCAAAGTTTTTAAAAGGGGGGGTTTTTTTTTTTTGGGGGGTGATTTTGGTTTTTTTATTGGGGGTTTTTTTGTGAATGTTTTTGGGTTTTTGTTTTTTAGGGGGAAGATTGGTGTTGTTTTGGTTTTTTAAAAAGGAGAGGACTGTGTTTCCCCTTTGGGTTTAAAGTTTGGAATGTAGGTTGGGGCAGGGGTTGGGGGATGAGGTTGGGAAATTTGGGGGGTGAGTTTTTGGGGGTTTTTTTGGGTTTTGGTTTTTTGGCAGGGGGCAGGGGGGAAAGGAGGGGGGCGGGGGCGGCAGGGGCAGGGGGGAGAGGGGGGTTTGTGTTTTTTTTGGGGGTGGGGTTAAGATTGTGGGGTGTGGGGGTTTTTGGTAAATTGTGTGTTTTTTGGGGATTGGGGGGTTGTTTTGGGGTTTGGGAAAGGGGAGGCGGATTTTGCTTTTGGGGGTTTAGGGGGGTGGGGATGGGTTGGGTTTGGGAGGGGGGGGAGGGAGGGGGATAAAGGGTTAAAGGGGGAGGGAAAAAGGGGGGGGAGGGAGGGGGGAAGGCGGAGGGGGAAGGGAGGGGAGGGGGTTTTTTTCCCGAGGGTTTGTTTTTTGTTTTTTTAAGGGGTGGTTTTTGGGGGGAGGGGGGGGGTTTTTTGGGTTGGGTTTTTTTGGAGGGGGGGAGGGGGGCCGGGGTGAGATGGGGAAAGGGGGGCGGAAGGGGAATTAAAAGGGCGGGAGTGGGTAAAAGGGGGGGGTGTTTAATTTTCCTGAAAATTCCTTTGGGGGGGCCCCATTGAAAGAAGAGGGGGGGGGGGGGAGGGGTTTGGACCCAGCCTTCTTTTGTCCGTGCTTTTCCCCAATAGGCGGGGGTGCCCACGACATTTCAAAGTTCCTTTGAAGGGGGCGGGCCCCTTGGGGCAGTAGTCAGCGCGGGATTTTTTTGGGGGGATTGAGCGTGTGTCCCCGTTTTGGGCTTCCAGAGAATGAGGGGTGGGATTTAAGTAGGTTTTTTTTATTTTTGTTTTGTTTGTTGGGGGAAATAGTGTGCAAAGGGTTGGTGGGTGTTTTTCTTACAAATCCCCCTCGTCCCCCAGCTGGAGGGAAAGGGGGTAACCGTGGGTTGGGGGCCGCAGCGTAAATTTTATTCCCCTACGAAAGGGTTTTTGTGTTCTCTCAAAATTTTAAAAAGGAGGGGGGGTAGTTTAGTTGTAGTGGGTTAGAGGGGTTGGGAAAGGGGAAAGGAGAAGTGTTTTTTCGATGGGGAAAATTCCCCTGGTAAGGTGAGTTAATAGATGGTTTAGGTGGTGCTCTAAAAGGTAACCCCCGAGAGAATTTAGGTGTTACAAAGTTTTTGGACCCCCCGTGTTGGGGTAAATTTGTTTGGCCCCGGGCGGTGTGGGGAGGGGAAAAGGAAAGTTTTTTGGGGTTTCCCCCCGGGCCCCCGGGGGGGGGTTGGGGGGGGTTTATTTTTCCTGCGCGGGGGCCAAAGGTATCTTTACAAATGGGGGGATTTGACTTAGGGGGCGTTCAGTATAACCCCTCAGATGGTGTGGCACCATTGGCTTATAACCCAAGACGAAAACCCAATGTTGAATTTTGGGTTTCCCCCCCCTTTGTATGAGCAAAATTTCCCGTGCAAGACTTTCATCAGTAGGGAAAAAATTAACCTGTCCCCACGAGGGTTTAAAAGCCCCACTTTTCCTTTTTTGGGGGGGTGAAAAAACCCAAAGGGGCCCGAATTCTGTTCGCAATGATGGGAAGGGGACATCGAAGGATCAAAAAGCAACGTCGCTAAAACGTTGGCTCCCTCAACCCAGTTACCCCTGTGGAAAAATTTTTGGGAATTTGCTTAAAACCCCAAAAGTCAAAAGGATCGATGGGCCCCACGTTTACGGTCTGTATTTTTTAAGAAAAAAAAAATTTAAAGCGGGGTTTTCCCCTTTTACTTACGCGGGGTTTTCCGTTGTGAGCTCCCCTTGGGACACCTGCGTTACTTTTGACAGATTTTACCCCCCAGTAAAAACTCCCCCCCTGAAGGTTTTTCAGAGGGTCCCCCCGGGAAAAGGGTTTGGGAGTTTAAAATTTCCCAAAGTAGGGGTTGGCCCCGTTCCGTGATGAATAAGAAAAGGGGAAACGATAAAAGTTTTTGGGTATTTCAAGGTCGCTGGCGTCCCTATTGGTACACCTCTATGTTTCTTCAAAAGCGGACTAGAGTAAAGTAAAAAGGGGCTTTTTTCCCCCGTGATTCCCAACCCCTTTCCCCTTGGTGTGGTTTGTAGTTAGTAAAATAGGGCAGGGGGGAATTTTGTTACCCATTCATGCGGGGTCATAATTAGATGACGAGGCTTTTGGGTCCCTTAAGGAGTATATTACTCCCGGTTTAGGTTGTTTTGAATTTCTTCCTTTGAATTCAGACCCTTGGGAAAAAAATTTTCACATTGCGTCAAACCGGTGAGGGGCCATCGCAATGCTTTTTTTTAATTAGCATTTCGGTTCCCCCTGGCCCCGTACCAGTTTGAGTTGTTTAAATCCCGGGCCGACGTGAAGGCCGAAGCCCCCAATAGTGAGGCGGTAAGGGAAGGTTAAACCCGGCGATCGAACCGGCCCGCACCCCCCCCGTAAAGGGGAAAAGGGGGGGGGAAAGGCCCTCCCGGGCCGTTGGGGGCCTAAAACCCCCTTCACACCCCACCCCGGACTGAAGTTCGACCCAACCCTTTTTTCCCAAAGTTAGGGACCCAATTTCCCGCTTCCCTTACTTACATTGTTCTATGATAGAGGCTGTGCCCCTTGGAGATGCGGGCGGAGGGGGGTACGGCCTGGCAGGGAGATCCACTTTCCCGTGGGATTTTAAAGGGAAAACCGTGACCCCAGGACCCCGCAAAAACCCGCGGTGCTTTAGGGAACCCTTTGTCCCTATCCCGGGCAACCCGATTCGGGGGAGCGGCCCCTTACAAAGAAAAGAGAATTTTTCCGGGGTCTGGGCCCGACGTCTCCATTCTTTTGGGTTGCCGGCCCGGGAGGGCCCAATTCTTTGTAGGTTGGGGAAATATTCCCCGTTCCCCTTTGACCCAAACGAGGGGGCCACATATTTTATTTAAAACAAAACAAACAACAGTGTTGTTTTAGAAGGTTTTCCCCTATTTTAGGACCAAAGGGAATTTGTTCAACTGCGTTCCAGGGAAACCCCTTCTCATTTCCCGTCTTAAAAAAGTTTTTTTTTGGAATATTTGCTTTACCCCCAAAAGATTGCCCCGGCGGCGGTCCACCAGATGGCCCCAGGCTTCGGCGTACGCAGCGGCCTACTGCTTAGTTGGGAAAGGGGGGGGTTTTTAAAACACCCCCCCCCGGAGATGCAAAGGGGTTTCCGGTATGGGTCTAAAGCCCCGGGCGCCAAAAAATTTTAGGCGGGGTTGATTGGGGCAGGTGAGTTGTTCCCCAAAATTTAGGGATTCCGATTCCCATGGAAACCTTTCCTGTGTCTTTTATGGGGCCCCAAAACCCTTTTTATGGTGTCGGGATGAGCTTTAAGTTAGGCCCCTTTAAACCCGGACGTTTGGTTCATCCACAGGGAGTTCTGTTCCCAAAAAGGGGCCATGGGCACTCACTTTAAAAGGGCCCCGGCTCCAATCGGCGAGTCGGATTTTTCCCCATTTAAATTTTGAAAAATTGGTTGGGGGTGTTTGCCCCCCGGGCCCTTAAATCATTCGCTTTACCGGAAAAAACTGGTCCCGGTGGGGCTATCGGAAAAAACTTGGGAAAGGGAATCGTACTAATGGTTCGATTAGTCTTTCCCCCTTTATCCCCAAAGTTTGACAAATGATTTGCACGTAAAAATCGTTGCGGACCCCCACCAGGTTTCCTTGGTTTCCCTTTTAACTCGGGCATAGTTCCCCATCTTTGGGTAAAACGTGCACGTCAGGGCCCCGCCCCCCCGAAAGCGGAGAGAGGGCGGGGGGGGCCCCCCCCTAAAAGGGAAAGGGGGGGGGGGGGGGGGGGGGGGGGAAGGGGATCCACCTGACCCAACGGTCGGGGCCCGGCCCCGTTTTTATTCCCCCTTGGGTTTGTACGCCCCAACGACTCCGGGGGGTTAGCTCCTTGGTCGTGTTTAAGACGGGTGGGTGGAGGGCCGCCCGATTCCCCAACGCCCCTTTTTTGCCGGCGGGGCCCCCAAAGCCTTTTCCAGGGAAGGGGTTTCGGCAGACACGGTTCCCCAGTTCTGCCAGCCCGGGACATCGGGAGGGCGGGGCCCGGCCCTGATCCCCGACGGCGGCCCCTCGGCCCCCGAGCGGATGGGACAGGGGGGCTATCCCCAGTGCAGGCGAACCCACATACCTTCCCCGGCCTTTGACCCCCGGAGAACGGTGTGGGGGTTGCCCGCGGAAAGGGGGAACGGTGGGGACCGCGCCCTTGCACCCCGAGGGAGCCCATTTAAAAGATCCCCAGACCCACCGAGGGGGGGAAACCCTTCGAGCTAAATTTCCCGGGGCCGCTTTGGGGGATCCCCGTTTACCTTAGGGGGTTTCCGTATTTTGAATTCTCTTTCAAAGTTTTTTAAAATTTTCCCCTCACGGTACTTGTCCTTTACGGATCGTCCCAGTTTTACCCTTAGATGGGGGTTACACCGCTTTGGGGGATTAAAAAAAAACCCGATGGGAGACGCTCGCAGGGGAACCCCCGGTAGCCCAGTAAAGGCCCTAAACCCCCTTGGGAGGGGGCCCGTTTGGAGGGTTTGGGGGCCAACCCCCCGGTGGGGAAACATTTGAGCCCCTTACCCCCACTTTTTCCCCCCGGCCCGCAGTCCCGGTTGATTCGGTTTGGGTGGTCCGCTTCATCCCCGTTATGAGGGAATTTTGTTAGTTTTTTTTCCCTCCCCCTTTAGTGATAGGTTTAAAAATTCACCCGGGAAAATCTGTCGATCTGAGGTCGGAAATAGAAAGGGGGGCCCAAACACTTGCAAGTTTTGGGGGCTTCGGGAAGGGTTTTGTAGGTCAGGGAGGGGATCGGGGAAAGGCATTTTTGGCTTTAACCAGTCCGAGATGCCCTTCTCGCCCCAAAACCCCCCCTTCCTGCGAGGAGAAGACGGGGCCCCTCTTCCCCCCCCTTCCCTTTTATTTTTGTTTTCCCCCTGGCGACGAGGGACCCCCACACAACAAAGTGGGGGGGTTAGAAGACACAAAAACGGACTGGGATTGAAAAAAAGGCCCAGGGGGCCCAAGAAGAAAAACCCGACAAAAAAGACCCCCGATGGGGAAAAGGGGCCCCGTCACACACACACCTTTCCCGGTTCACCCAGAGGGGGGTCTGTTGGGAGGGGTTCGATTTAGACCCCGGACCCAAGGGAAAAGGGCTACGAGGGCTCAATGGCCAGAACACGGAGCCTGGGAAAGGGGGGAACTTCGCCGCCCCAGACGGGAGGGCCAAAGGACGGCCCCTTGGCCCCCTTTGCGTTTCAAAGTGTGGGATTTTAAATGGGGTTCCCTGAAATACCCTTAAGTTAAACGCAGCTGGTTGCGTTCTTCATCGACGCACAAAAAGGAAAAAGGTAAAACACCCCCCAAAAAGTTTTTTTTCCCATTTTCTTTTTTTGAAGCTCAGAAAACCCGGTCAGCCCCGACCGACAAGAGGCAACCCCCTGCGTTTCGAGCAGAATTTTTGAAAGGTTTTTCACGCAAAAAAAAAGGGAAATCATGGTATGAAAAAAAAAAGATTGGGGGCGGCAAAGGGGGACATTGGGCCCCCCTTCCCCCCCTGTTATTAATCGGCGAGACGGGGGGGAAAGAAAACCCCGGGGAAAATATTTTGGGGGTTGCGCTCTTTAAACCTTCCCCAAAAAGGGGACTAAAGGGCGGGTTTGGTTGGGGAAGAAGGCAGCAAGGGGTGTTCTTTAAAAGGGGGACAGACCCCCTCCGTTTCCCCTGACGGGTAGAGGGCCCCCCGGGCACCCCGAAAGGCCAAGGTACCCCCGGTCCATTTTCCCGGGGGACCCAAGGGGCCGGTTCCAGAAGGAAAACACGGCCCATTCGGAGGATTGGTGGTCCCCCCTTTGCATTGGCCCAAACAAACAGATGGGGATGTTTTTTTGGGAAAACCGTTAATGACCCTTCCCAGGTTCCCCTAGGGAAAACCTTGTTACGACTTTTACTTCCTCAAAACGATAAAGTTGGGCCCTTTCTTTCAAACCCCGGGCGCCCCCGGGAAAGGGGGGGGCCCAGAGACCAACCCGAGGCCTCATTAAACCGTTTAAAATTGGTAGTTGCGACGGGCGGTGTGTAAAAAAGGGCGGGGGAAATTCAAGCGAGCTTATGATGGTTAGGGGAAATTTCCCTGTTCATGGGGAAAATTTCAACCCCCAAACCCCTATCACAAAGGGTTTTAAAGGGGTTTTTCCAGCCCTTCGACCCAGGGAGGAAGCCAGCTGATTTTCAGGGGTAGCGGCGTGGGGCCCCGGGACTTAAAGGGTTCACAGATTTGTTTTTGCCCAATTTCTTTGTGGCTAAAACCCCAAATTGTCCTTTAAGAAGTTAGCCCCGAGTTGGAAGGTTTGGCGAACTATTTGTAGGCTAGGTCTCTTCTTTTTGGGAAATTTAAACCCGGGACAAATGTCCCCCAACTAAAAAGGGCCAATGACACCCCCCCCAAAATCAAGAAAGGCTATAAAATTTGTCAACCCTTACAGTGCCCGGAGGGGGGGGGTTTTCCCCTTTGTTGAGTAAAAAATTAAGCCCCCGGTCCACCTGGGGGGTCCCCTTTCCGTAAATTTCCTTTTAAATTTTCGTTTTTGCAACCAAAATTTCCCCGGAAACCCCAAAAAATTTTTGGTTTCGGAAGTTGCCCGCAGAGTCGATGAAGAAACCCCGGGGAATCGTAGTTGGCTGTTTATGGTCAGAATTTACGAGGGTATCTGATCGTTTTCAAACTTGATTTTCTTTTTGGGGGCAAATTGAAAACTTTGGCTTGGCAAATGTTTGGCAGTTTTTTCGTTTCCCTTGACCCAAAAATTTTAACCCCCTAACACCCCCAATACGGAGGGCCCCCGTCTGTCCCTTTAATCATTATCGTTTTCCCAAAAAACCAGAAATAAAAACCGAGGTCCTTTTTCCATTTTTCCCTTTGGACCATTATTAGGAAATTGCTGCTTTGAAATTAAATTTCTTAAAGTAAACTTTCCCGGCCCCCCAAAAAAACGCTAAACGAAGAGCCCAGGGGGCTGAAAAAACCGGGAAAGGGTTAGGTTGGGAAAAGTACACGCGGACCCCCGCGAGGGGGGACGGGGCCCCCATGCTGAGTCCAATACGAGTTTTTTTAATTTCGCAACAATTTTAGTTACGCTATTGGAGCTGGAATTCCCGGCGGGCTGGCACCAGACTTGCCCTCCAATAGATTGTTAAAAGGGGTTTTAAAATGTATCATTCCAATTACGGAGCCCCCAAAAGAGTTCCGTATTGTTATTTTTCCCTCATACCCCCCGTGCCCGGGGTGGGTAAGTTGCGCGGCCCGCTGCTTTTCCCTTTGGGTGTGGTAGCCCTTTCTCATGCTCCCTCTCCCGGAAAACGAACCTGATTCCCCCTACCCGTTTCTAACATGGTAGGCAGATCACGTTTCCCCCCCTTAAATTTTTAGGGCAGGGCCCTTTTTAAAGATGCGGGCGCCCGGTCGGGCCCTGCCCATCGGCACAAAGTTAAACCCGAGGTTTACCAAAGGAAAAAAAGGGAAAAACCCCATGGTTTTGAACTAATAAAAAAAGGGTTTTCCCGGAGGGGTCGGAGTGGGGAGGCATGTATTAGCTTAGAATTTTACCCCGTTTTCCAAGTAAATTTGGATCTCTAAGGAACCTCGAGATTTAATGAGTTTTGCGGGTTCAAAAACCGTACGGGGGGGGAAAATTTTGACATGATGGCTTAATTTTGAGAAGCTTTTGCTACTGGGGATTAACCCGAATTTCAACCCCAAAAAAGTTTAATTTTTTGGTAAACAAAAAGAGTCCGGAGGGGGGGGGTGGGCCAAAAACCACCGAACTCCCGGGACGCCCCCAGACCTCTCTCACAAGACCAAACGGTCCGCGGTTTTTGGGGGGCCCAATTACAGGGTTTTAAAATTTGTGGGCGAGGGTCAGCGAGCCAGCCGTGAAGGGGTACGTTCGGGAGCTTCACCCTTGGGCCGTCAAACGGGGGGCGGGCGGAAAAAAAAAAGCCGGGTGGCGGCCCCTTCCCCCCGTCCCAGGGGGGGGAGGGGGGGGGTGCGAGTTATCGGAGGGGGCTTTTTGTGTGAGACAAAAAGGGGTTGGACAACCCCCCCCCAAAAAGCACCCCTACGAAAATTGGATATCCCCGGGTCACTTCCCATGCCCAAGGGGGACGCTCGGTTGAAGACGAAAGGGGCCCTTTTTGAGACCCGTGCGGGTTAAATGTTTTAAGACGCCCAGGGGGAGGGTCCCTTTTAAAGGGGAAAAGGGGGCGGAAAAGGGTTTTCGTGAGTCTTTTGTCGGAAAGGAAAACCAAAACACCACGGGGGGTCGGTTTGGGAGAAGGGGAAAACAGACGTTTCCCACCCCCTCGTCAGATGGGGACGGGAATTCTACGGACGCCCGACGTTAAAGGAAAAAGGCCCCATCCCCCTTGAAAGAGGGGGTTTAAGAGACCCCGACCGGTTTTTGGGGACCCCACTTGGGGGCTGCAGACGGGAAGCACGGGCGAATGGGAAGGGGTGCTGTCAAAACAGGGCGAACCCCCCCTGATCCCCATGCAGCCCAGGGCCCTCTATATTGCATGATCGAAAAAGGGAAAAAGGGGGCAAGCGAGCCGGGGGGGGGTTTCAAAGAGAAGGGTTTTGGGAAAAAAAGGCCGGGACCAGGCGGGGGGGCGGAAAAAAAATTTCGTGGCCCCGCCTCCCCCCGGCCCCGGGGGCTTGGGTTAAAAAAACCCCTAATTTCCCGGGACATTGGATGGCAGGGTGCACAGGTGGGCCCCCCAAAAACCCCGGGTGGTTTTTTAAAAAGGCGGCCCTTTGGGGGGTATCTGGGGGTTTGGGGAAGGGGGTGGACCAAATTTGGGGAGGGTAGGTGTTTTAAAGGCGCGTGTTTTAGCGGGGAAGGGGGGTTGTTTTTGATTTTGGTGGAGGAGAAGGGTGGGGAGGATGGGAAAAAATGGGAGCGGGTGGGGTCCTGGGGAGAAATGGAGCCCGTGTACAGCCAAAAGGGGGGCCCGCGTTACAGTGAGGGGTGTTTAGCAGAGGTTTAAAAGGGAAAAAAAGAAGCGCCTTTTGTGCAAGTTAAAATGGGGACGAAAGGGGTGACTGAATAGAAAAGCAAAATAAGTAGAAAGCAGAAGTAAGCCCAAGTTCAAAAAAGGCGAAGAAGGGTTTAGTTAGCCAGAGCATGGAGAGGCAGTGTGTTTTTCAAGGGAGTTGTTCCAATGGAGGATGGGGGCTTTTTTTTTGTGTTTGGTGTGTGTGTTTTGGTTTTGGTTTGAGATGGGGAGGGGGGAGCGGCGTTCCCTTTGTGGTGGGTTAGATGATGCAAAGGGTTAGTGGGTTGGGGGGGTAATGACTGTTTTTAAGGAGAGGGTTTTTACCTGGGGACGATTGCCTTTTCCCGGTGGGGGTTTGGGTGGCAGGGGGGGTTTGGAGGGGTGCGGGAAAGGGAGGGTGGGGGGGGGCAGGTGAGCACTTTCGCAAAGGGAAAGAGGGGCCAATGAATGATGTTTTTAGAAGACAGGGAAAACAAACAACAACACACACAAGCAGGGAAAAAGGGCAAGACAGATGTGCTCCCTTAAATATGAGAGGTAAAAGGGGAAATTAATGGAAAAAACAGTTGTTTGTAATGAAGGGTTTTAGTAGTGTAAGCAAGCAGCGCCCAGTTTGGGGGAAATGAAAGAGAAGGGGACAAGCATTTAAAGGGAAATTGAGGAGTTGGGGGAATAGGGAAAGATTTAAAAAAAAATAAAAAAAAAAACAAAACCCAAGGGATGTGTAGCAGAAGTACATGTTGGAGGGTTTTGTCCTTTGGAAAAGGGGATGGTTTGGGTATGCTGTAGTGTTTGGGTTTGGTGAGAAAAGAACGTGCACTTTAAAATAACTACTATGGAGGACATGAAGAATAAAAATAATGCTTTTTTTTTTATGACAGGGGAAAGAAGGGGGGGGAAGAAAAGGGGAGAGAGAGAGAGATGTATGTCCCCTTTTGGGGGGAAATTTTTATAAATTTTTATATATTTTAATTTAAATTTTTTTTTTGGGGCGTTAATATTTATATATTTTTTTTTTTTTTTTTTTTTTTTTTTTTTTTTTTTTTTTAAATTCTCTTCCCCGGGGAAAGGGTTTGGGGCCCCGGGTTTTTTGGAACCGTTGGGTTATTTGTTGGGGGGTTTTCTGTGGTTTTATTGGCAGGGGGGAATGCCCATTCTTAAAATTGACTGTCTTTTTCAAAGTGTCTCCTTTTCTTTGGGAGGGGTTTCTTTTGTTTTTCTTTTTATTTCCGGGTTTTTTTGGTAACCGTTGGGGAAATTTGTTCTTTTTCCCTGGGGAAGATTTTTAGTTTCCTGGAGTATTGGGTGCCCCTTTTACAAATTTTTATAGGGTTGATAAGCCGTTGGTGGGATTTTTTAGGTGGAGATTGGGTTTTTGGGAGTGGGGAGTTTTTTGGGGGGTTTTTGGTGGGGTTTTTGGGCGAGTGGGAAAGGGGGCAAAAGTGTTAAAGGGGGGGGTGTTTTTTTTTTTGGAAAAAGGGGGGTTTTTGTTTTTTTGTGAAGGTAATTTTCTTAAGGGGTTTTGGGGGTTTGGGGGAAATTTGGGGTTTTGTTTAGGGGAAAAATTGCGGTTTTTGTTTGGCCCCTTGGTTATTTATGAGGATTGATGTAAATTTTGGGGGCCTTGCTGGTTGGGTTAAGGGGGGTTTGAGGTGGGGGGGGGGTGAGATGGGTTTTTTTGTGGGGTTGGGTTTGGTTGGGGTGGGTTTTGGGGGGAGGGGGGGAAAGGGGGGGAGGGGAGGAGGGGAAGGAGGAGGAGGGAGGGGAGGGTTTTTTAGGTTTAGTGTTGTTTTGTTTGGGGGGGTTGGGTGTGGTTTGTGGTGGTGGGAAAAAGGTGTGCTTTTGGTATGGGGTAGGGGGTTTTGGGTTGGGGTTTGGGGTTTAGGGGTAGGGGGGGAGGTTGGGGTTTTTTTTTAGGGGGAGGTGGAGATGGGGGCGTGGGTGGGAGGGAGGGGGAAAAGGAGAGGGGGGAGAGAGGCCGAGAAGGGTTTTTGGGGGGGTTTTGTTTTAGAAATGGGGTGGGGGGTTTAATGGGGTTGGGAAGGGGTGGTTTTTGGGGGGGGAGCCCCGGGAGGTTGGGGGTTTTTTTGTGGGAGGCAAAAAGGGGAGAGGGGGGGGAAAAGGGGGAAGGAGGAAAGGGGGCGGGGAAGTGGGAAAAAAGGGGGGGGTGGGGGGGTGGCCTTCTTTTTTGGTGGGCCCCTTACCCGTTTACCGGACCCCCGTTAAAAAGAGGGGGGGGGGGGAGGGGGGTTGGATTTCCCGCTTTTTTGTCACGTGTTTCCCCAAAAGGCGGGGGCGTGACCCCGACCCCTTTTAAAGCTTCTTTGAAAAAAGGCGGGCGCCCGGGGGGTGTACAGCGCGCGATGGTTTGGCGGGGTGATTTAAGGTGTGTCCCCCCCTTTCCCCTCGGCTTCAGCAGTAGGGGGGGTTTGGGGGTTGTAGGGTTTTTTTTTTTTTTTTTGTTTGTTTGTTGGGGGGCAATCAGTGTGTAAAGTTGGTCAAATGATTTTCTAGCCCACCCTGTACCCGCTGGATGAAAAGGCGTTTACCAGGGAGCGGGTGACTACTTCCCACGTAAAAGGTGTTCCCCCCCCTCTATTTAATATTAAAAAGGGGGGGGGGTAGTTTCGTTGGGAGTATTTTTGGGGTTTGGGCGCGGAAGAGAGGAAATGTGTCCCTCTTGCGAATAGCGGAAAAAAATCTTCGGTCAAAGGTGAGTTCAATTTGATCGCAGGGGAGGGGGTGCCTTATAAGTAGACACCCCAGAGAATAGGTGGGTTTTTAGAAAAAGATTTGGAAACCCCCAGGGGATTTGGGGTGAAAACGTTTTTGGTCCCCCGGCGTGGGTCGGGGGCCCAGGCCCAAAGACCAAAATATGTGGTTACACGCGGAGCCCCGCCGGGGTTTTTCCCCGGGGTTTTGTTTTTACGGGGCGGCCTAAGGTATCGTTAAAAATGGGCGGGATTCTGACTTAGAGGCGTTCAAATCATAATCCCCCAGATGGTAGCCCCGCACCATTGGCTTATCAGCCAAGAGTTTAACCAAAAGTCTGAATTGCGGTTTTCCTTTTGTATGGGAGAATTAGTAGGGAACGATTGTCATCAGGGGTTTAAAAATAATGTTTTCCGGGGGCGGTCTAAACCCCCGCTCGTTTTCCCATTGTGGTTGGGGAAAAAAAACGTTGGCGTATCTGTTCGCAATTAAGGGGAAAAAAGGAACGAAGGATCAAAAGAAGTCGTTTGAAGCTTGGTGCCAAAGCCCGTTTTCCTTTGGGAAAATTTTTTTGACACCCCTTTCTTAAAATCCCAAAATCCCAAAAAGGGTGATAGGGCCAAAGCTTTCCCCCCCCCGGTTGTATTCGTAAAGAAAAACAAAAAAAGGGGAAATTTTGCCCCTTTTTTCTAGCGAGGTTTCCGTCCCCGTGGATCGCCTTAGGACACCCGGTTATTTTGACAGATGTACCCCCCCCAGTCAAATCCCCCCCTGACACGGTCTTTAGGGGGGATTGCCCCGGGGCAAAGGTGGGGGGCTTAATTCCCGAAGTTTTGGGGGGGGTTGCGCCCCCCTCTCGCTCGATGAATAAGTAAAGAAAAAGTTTAAAAATAGGGTATTTCAAGGTGTGGCGGGTCCCATATGCTACACCCCTCATGTTCTTCACAAAAATGGTAGAGGGAAAGTCTAAGGTTTCTTTCCCCTGATTCGCCAAGCCCTTTCCCTTGGTGTGGGTTTTGCTGATGTAGTTTGGGGGGCAGTGGGAAATTTGTTTCCATTCATGGGCACTAAATTTGATGGGAGGCATTTGGTAACCTTTAAAAGAGTCATAGTTATCCGGGGTTTAAGGTTGATTGAATTTTTCATTTGAATTTGGGGCAATGGGAGAAATCACATTGCTTTAAACCGGGTGATGGCCCCGCAATGCTTTGTTTTAATTGCAGTCGGATTTTCCCGGGTTGTACCGTTCTGAGTTGAAATGTTAAAAAACCCGCCGAGGGGAAGGCCGAAGCCGCCTTGTGAGGCGGTGGGAAGGTTGAACCGGCCCATCCGGGGAAATCGGCCCCAACCTCCCCCTGAGGAGGGGGAAGGCCCCGCCGCCCCCGGGGGGTCCCCAAACCCCCTTCCCACTCCCGCCCCCTGACCAGTCTGAGCCCAAAACCCTTTTTCCCAAGTTTCGGATCCAATTTGCCGGGTTCCCCTTTCCTAAAATTTTTCCCATCGACTAGGGCTGTGACCTTGGAGTGGGGATTTTGGGTACGGCCTTGGACGAGAAATCCCCGGTTTTGTGGGATTTTTAAAAGGGGGGGACCCAAGGAAAGGGCAAGCAAGAGGGGGCTTTCGGGAAACCCCTGTCCCCATCTGGGGGAAAAACGTTCCAGGGGCGAGTCCCCTTTCAAGGGGAAAAGTAAATTTCCCGGGGGTTGGGACGTCTCCCCCTTGTTTGCGTTGGAAATGGCCCCCGAGGACCAATTCCCTGTCAGGTTCGGGAATATTAAACCCCATTCCTTTCGATCCAACGAGAGACATATTTATGTTCAATTTTAAAAAAAAAAAAAAAACGTGCTTCGATTTTAGAACGGATTCTTATTCTTAGGACGACTGGGGCCCTGTTCAATGCTGTTCAAAGGAAAATTCTATTTGTTTAAAGTTTCGGTTTTTAATATTTGTTTCTACCCAAAATTGGGCTGGGGGGTCACCCCGATCGGTCCGGTTCGGCGCTCACCGGGGCCCCTTTCCCATGTTGTTGGGGAAGGGGGGGGGTTTTAAAACCCCCCCCGAGATGCGAAGCGGTTCCCGGGATGGGTCTGGCTCAGGGGCCCTCCTTTTTCAGGGGTGGTTTATTCGGGGAAAGGTGAGTTGTTACACACCCCTTAGCGGATTCCGACTTCCATGGCCCCGTCTGCTGTCTATATCGCCAACACCTTTTATGGTGTCTGATGAGCGTCAAGTTAGGCACTTAAACCGGACGTTTGGTTCTCCCACAGCGCCAGTTCTGCTTCCCAAAAATGGCCCACTGGGCACTCACATTCGAAGGCCCGGCTCCAATCGAGCGAGTCGGACTTCTTACCATTAAAGTTTGAGAATAGGTTGAGGTCGTTTCGTCCCCAAGGCCTCTAATCATTCGCTTTACCGGATAAAACTGCGTCCCGAGTGCCAGCTATCCTGAGGGAAACTTCGGAGGGAACCAGCTACTGATGGTTCGATTAGTCTTTCGCCCCTATACCCAAGTTTGCGATCGATTTGCACGTCAAAATTTCGTGCGGACCCACCAGAGTTTCCTTGGCTTCGTCTACTCGGGCTTTAGTTCCCCTTTCTTTCGGGTCCCAACGTGCACGCTCAGGGCCCCCTCACGACAACGCGGACGAGAGGGCCCGGTGGTGCGCCCCCCTTAAAAGAAAGAAGGGATCCCACCTTGAGCAACGGTAAGAAAACGGCCCTCGCTTTCACTTCCCCTTCGGGTTTCGTACGACCCCAAACGACTCGCGCGCATGTTAGACTCCTTGGTCGTGTTTCAAGAGGGTGGGTGGAGGGCCGACCGATTCGCCACCGACCCTGTGCCGGCGGGGCCACCCAAGCCCTTCCAGGGGAAGCGGTGGGCAGACACGGTTGCCCAGTCTCTGCAGTCGGGAATCGGGAGGGCGAGGCGGCCTGATCGCCGACGGCGGCTCCTCGGTCCCGAGCGGATGGGACGGGCGGGGCTATACAGTGCAGGCCGAAGCGCACACTACCATCCCCGCGCCTTTGACCGCCCTGAGAACGGTCGTGGCGCTCTGCCCGCGGAAAGTGCCAGGTCGGACCGCGTCCCGGGAGCCGAGCGAGTCCGGTAAAAGATCTCAGACCCAGCCAGCAGGCGCGGCAACCTTCCGAGCTGAATTCCGCGGGCGACTTTGCGGATCACCCGTTTACCTCTAGGCGGTTTCAGTACTGTTGAACTCTCTCTTCAAAGTTCTTTTCAACTTTCCTCACGGTACTTGTCCGCTATCGGACTCGGCAGTATTTAGCCTTAGAGGGGAGTTTACACCGTTTTGGGCTGCATTCCCAAACAACCCGATCGGGAGACCTCGCAGCCGACCGACCAGTAGCCAGTAAAGGCCTGACCCCCATCTGGGAGAGGCCCGATCAGGAGGACTTCGGCCAGGGTTTGCGGACGACAGTTGACGTCCATACACCACAGTTCCCGCCGGCGCAGTGCCGGTTGATTCGGTGCTGGGTGGTCCCGCTTAAACTCGCCGTTACTGAGGGTACCTTGTTAGTTTCTTTTCCTCCGCTTAGTGAAAATGCTTAAATTCAGCGGGTAATCTCGTCCGATCTGAGGTGGGGAAATCAGAAATCGGGGCAACACTTGCAAGCTTCCTGGGTCTTCAGAAGGGTTTTTAGGTCAGGGTTTCGATCGAGAAGGCATGTTTGGCATAAACCAGCCCGAGCCATGCCCTTCTCGCGCGAAACCCCCTTCTGACGAGGAGAAGACGAGCCCCCCTCCTCCCCCCCCCTTGCCTTTATTTTTGCTTTCCCTGGTCGCCCGAGCCCCACACAACAAAGTTGGGGGGGGTTCAGAAGAACACAACGGATGGGATTGCCAAAAAAGACCAGGGGGACCAAGAAGAAGAACCGACAAGAAAGAGCCCGATGAGGGGAAAAGGGGCCCCTCACACACACACACCTCTCTGCCGGCTTCACCCGCAAGGAGGTCAGTTCGGAGCCGGGTTCGATTTAGAGCCCGGAGCCAAGAAAAGGTACGAGGAAACTTCCAATGCGCCAGAACACGGAGCCTCCGGCGATGGGTAGAACTTCGCGACCCTCCAGAGGGCGTGGCCAAAGGATCGGACCTTGGCCGAATATGCGTTCAAAGTGTCGATGTTCAATGTGTCCCGCAATTCACATTAGTCACGCAGCTGGCTGCGTTCTTCATCGACGCACGAGCCGAGTGATCCACGCCTAAAGTTGTTTCATTTTCTTTCTTTCGAGCTCCAGCAAGCCGTAGCTCCGACCGACAAGAGGCAACTCTGCGATCGAGCACGACAGTTTGCAGGTTTTCACGCAAAAAAAACAAGAAATGCGATGGTATGAAAAAAAAAAAGCACGGGGGGGCGGCAAAAGGGACACTCTGGCTTCCCCTTTAAACCCCCCCCGTCTCCATAATACGGACAGAGACGGGAGGGAAAGATAACCGAGAATATCCCGTTGTTTTCGTCTTTAAACCTTCGCCAGGCACAAAGGCTGGAGGTGCGAGAGCAGCCCTCTTGTGCGGTCAAGAGGACGGCACGACAGGCGGCTGTTCGTTAAAGGACACGCACCTCCCTCCTCTTCCCCTGACGAGGTACGGGCGGCCGCAGCCCGGCATCCGAACAGGCCAGGTACCCACAGGTCCCCAGTTTTGGGGAGAGCCAAGGCCGGCTCAGAAGGAAACACCGGCCCATCGAGGATTGGTGGTCCTCCCCTTTGCATTTGGCCAAACAAAACACGATGCGATGTGTTTTTGGAAACCGTTAATGATCCTTCCGCAGGTTCACCTACGGAAACCTTTTACGACTTTTTTCTTCCCCTAAACGATCAAGTTCGAGCGTCTTCTCGACCCCCGGCCCCCGCCCGGTAAAGGGCGGGCCGAGACCAATCCGAGGCCCTCACTAAAACGTTCAATCGGTAGTAGCGGGCGGGCGGTGTGTACAAAGGGCAGGGACGTAATCAACGCGAGCTTATGACTCGCGCTTACTGGGAATTCCTCGTTCATGGGGAACAATTTCAAGCCCAATCCCTATCCGAAGGAGATTCAACGGGTTTCCCAGCCCTCTCGAGCCAGGGAGGAAGGGCCCCGCTGATTCCTTCAGTGTAGGGCGGGGCGGCCC
>JAPXFY010001219.1:0-39228 GCA_030674185.1 Monoplex corrugatus | reverse complement strand
TTTGATCCTCAATGACGATTTTTGGCGTCATGTGCGAGCATTGGTTGCATTTCTCAAGGAGAGTAAGTTTGACACAGTTGAAGACATGGTCGATTGTCATGTGCGCAGGGTGGTGCATGCTCTTGATTTTTGTGTGTGTGCTTGGAGTGATGTATGCATGAGTTTTATGTTGCGTGCGGAAGGAAATTTTGTGTGTG
This sequence comes from Monoplex corrugatus, assembly GCA_030674185.1. Lineage (NCBI taxonomy): Eukaryota > Metazoa > Mollusca > Gastropoda > Littorinimorpha > Ranellidae > Monoplex > Monoplex corrugatus. Next base: position 39,031 of record JAPXFY010001219.1, on the reverse strand, counting down.
CATGTGTGGTAGGATTGAGTTTTCGGAAAACAGCTCACCCAAGTTAAAAACAAAAGGTGGAATAGGTTTTGCGAAGCAGTCGCCAAAGAATCCGCCCAGAGGAAGGTGTCTCCAAAACAACCGCCTATAGAATGGATAAGGAGAAGAAGAACAAGAAGAACGCGAAAAAGTTATGAAGAAAAGAAGGCGAAACAAATAAAAAGAGAAAAAAGAAAGAATTAGATAAAGGAGAAGAAGAAGAAGGAGAAGAGAACGGTGAGAAAGAAAAAGAAGGAAAAAAAAGAAAAATTAAAAAAAAGGCGAAAAATAAGGATAAGGAGGAAAAGGAGACGAGGAAAAAGGAGACGAGGAAGGAGACGAAGAGGGAGACGAGGAAAAGGAGACAAGGAAACGGGAGACGAGGAAGAAAGACAAGGAAGAAGGAGACGAGGAAGAAGAAAGAAAAGGAGAATAAGAAGAAAACGAGGAATAGGAGACGAAGAGGGAGGAGAAAACGAAGGAGGAGAGAAAAGAGTATGAAGGTGCGTGGTTGTGTATGTTGTATGTTGTATGAGTAATGGGTGAAAGTTAGTAATAATAAATGTAAAAAGAAGAATATATCGCAGTTTGTTTAGTGCCATTGGTTGGAAGGAGGGCGTGCTGTTGTGTGACGGACGAATGCTTTTTGCATGTGTTTGAGTGCGTGAACATATGTATATCGAAAGCATGACAGTGGTGACCCCGATATAAGAAAAGGTTAGTTTGATTTCACCCCCTGTTCAAAAATTTTTTGGATACTGATTTGTATATCTTGGTGAAACATTGGGATTTTTACCCCCTCTGACAAGTGTTTCATTTGTATAATTTCATGCAGTTTTCTTTTTGATTGAATGCTGATTTCTCTTTAAGAATAGTGGTTGTTACAAGCTATTGTTTGCTTTATTTATGGCGCTTTGTCTTTCGTCATAAATACGCTTAGAATTCGTGTGTTTATTTGTGTGCTGCTTACTTTTGACTTTGACATTTTTCTTTTGACAATTTTATTTACCCCAGATTGTAAATATGGATAATTTTGATAAATATTTTGATCAAGCTCAGCGCTTGCAAATTTCTGGGGAACAAATAAATAACTATGTACAACAATGTGCTGAGCGCGATGAGCGCCAAAAACAAAGAGAACATGAAAAAGAAATGAAAGAAATAGAAAAACAGAGAGAGAGAGGAAAGTGAAAAACAAAGAGAATATGAAAAAGAAATGAAGGAAATAGAGAGAGAGAGAGGAAAGTGAAAAACAGAAAAAGAAATGAAGGAAATAGAGAGAGAGAGAGGAAAGTGAAAAACAAAGAGAACAAAGAGAATATGAAAAAGAAATGAAGGAAATAGAAGACAAAAAGGAAGAACGTAGCTTTAAGTTGCGTCAACTGGAATTAGAAGCAGAAATAGAATTAGAGAGGCTAAAATTTCAAAAAGAAAGCAAAGATTCGCCCTCTGAAACTTCTTCCAGTAGCTCTCAGCCCAAGTCCTCATATATCCCCAAACTCCCTCCATTCGATGAGCATAGGGACGACATCGATTCGTTTCTTTTTCGGTTCGAGAGTCACGCGACTTCTTGCGGTTGGGCCCGTGAAAAATGGACTTTATACGTCGCGTCACTTTTTAAGGGAAGCGCATTAGTGCTATATCATACCCTTGCGGCAAAAGACGGACTGACATGGGACCAATTGAGAGAAGAACTTTTAAAAAAAATTTCAGTGCACCGCAGATGGTTTCCGTGACAAATTTCGCGCAGTCCGTCCTGAAAAGGGTGAGTCTTTTCCATCGTTTCTTATCAGAATGTCCCATTATCTGGATCGATGGATCGAACTTTCGCAAACGGATAAAGATTTTGATAGTCTTCGGGATCTCCTTTTGAAAGAACAGCTTTTACAAAGTGTCGGTAAGGATCTCGCTGTCTTTCTGCGCGAAAGAGAAATTCACACTGCAGAAGAAATGTGCCGGGCCGCGGATCAGTACCGAGTTGCTCATCCAGAGAAATACACTGCCCGAAAAGGTGATTTTTCTGTTTTCGACGCAAATGTCTGTCTATTCGCCAAATAAAAACCCGTTTGTCCGGAACTTTGGTCGCGGTGGGTATAACGCTCCACCTCGTTATTAAAAACCATCGCCTCGTTTTGGCAATCCATCTAATTTTGGTAACGCAACACCTCAACAGAGGTATGGCCCTCATACAAACCATTTCGGTCATGGTGAATACAAAGGACAATCCTTTTCCAGACCTAACCCTGGTGAGAGACAAAATTGTTCCCCAACCCACGTTCTCCCGTTGCTACTGGTAAATCCCTTACCAGTAGACAAAAACAACAGAACTGGTCCAATGCAGACACTTCTTGCTGGCACTGTGGATGTGCGTTTCACAAACGAAACAATTGTCCTTACTTTGGCTCAAATCAAAATGTAGCCTCACAGGTTGATGATGAAAATGTAGGGGCAGTGAATGTAGCTTCACATGGAGTGAGTGACAATATTACACAAGTGGAGGGGCATACTGCTGGATTGTACGTAGAAAAATGCAATGTGAACGGGTATGATGCTACTCTTCTGAACGATACAGGCTGTACTACAGCAGGGGTCAAGAAGTCTTTGGTGCGACCAGAGCAGTACACAGGTCACATGTAGCAGACATTGAAGTCTCAACCCCCTATTTCACAGGTACACTTCTGGCCTGTCATTAAAGACCCTGTCTCTGATTTAATTCTAGGTAACTTACCTGGGGTGGCAACTATGCACGGAGATCACAGAGGATCATTTGTTCCATGTAATGTATCCACTAGACGACATGTACGTACTTACCATTGTGGATGTAGCCACTTGCAATCCCAAAGCCATACCACTCAAAAATATGGACACAATCTTGGTCACAGAAGACTTGGTAACCGTTATCAATTGCTTGGGTTTGCTAAGGAAAGTCCTCTCAGATTGTGGGACACAGTCCACTCCAGATGTAATGAAAGAAATAGGCACATTTCCTCTCGAGGGAATGGGTAGCTGACATACATGTATGACGTAGCATCATAGTCCACTAGTGTTGATTTTGGCATACGAATGCAGTTACGTCAGACTTCTGTTCATACCCAAGAATGTGAGAAATAATTTTTTGATTTCTTATGGGTGTGAATGTGTTGGTTACCGGTTCGTGTTGTATCCTAATGATAAATATAGAATTAGACATGTAGACAAAGAGTGTGATGCTTTTTGTATTTAAGGATGAGAGGCGAGAATTTTGATCTGTGTGACTTGAGGAGGCACAGGTTTTGTGCCCATGGTTTGTTTGGGATGTAACCTGATCACTTTATTGTCCATTATGATTGCGATTGTATGGCATTCAAGATTTTGGAGTTAGTTGTGAGCGCTGCTGGCACTTTGATGATATTGTCCATTTTGCTCCTTTTTGAGAGTATGTCAGTGATTGATATTATTTTTCTTTGGATTTTGTACAAACCTAGTGAGGTTTCTTTGGTACTTAATGTGTGAATGGATCATTGCAGAAAATACACGTTTCATTATGTTGTGAAAAAACACATCTTAAGATTTGATGATTTTGGAGTGCAATTATGAATGAATTTTTGAAATATTTCTGGAAGGGAATTGTGAATTTTTGATTAACTGTTTTATATTTTCTTCATGGTGTATACTATATAGGTTTTATCTATTTACCAGAGGCAAATACTTCGTAATCAATCTTTTTGTACTTGGTTGTTAGGTGCTGGTTAAGAAGTATTTAGTATCTTGGCTGTCGTAATTATAAAACAATGTCTTTTTATCTTTTGCTAATTCTGAATTATTTGTCAGCTGAGCGAAAAATAAGTTTAAGGAGGAAAAGGAGACGAGGAAAAAGGAGACGAGGAAGAAGGAGACGAAGAGGGAGACGAGGAAAAGGAGACAAGGAAAAGGGAGACGAGGAAGAAGAAAGAAAAGGAGAATAAGAAGAAAACGAGGAATAGGAGACGAAGAGGGAGGAGAAAACGAAGGAGAGAAAGAGTATGAAGGTGCGTGGTTGTGTATGCTGGCAGAAGTTCCTTCTTGCTTCAAAGAGTTAAACATAACTAAGGACACTAATACAAAAAAATGGCCATAAATTTCTTCATTTCCCTAGAACCAAAAATGCACTCAATACATGTACCCAATTATCAATGCCTGGAGTTGTAAGACTTCATCGAACACATACAGGTGAATGGACCAGCAATGCAGAAAAGATAGGAAGAAAGGACCTAAGGAATAAAGCAGAAACAAAGTAAACAGGACATTTCTAGCACAGAATTTACAGAAGGTGGGGATATTATTTATACTGAAAGAGCCTCCGGCATCCCCACAGGGGTCCTCCCTCACCCTATCCACCAGCTTCCTGTACGTGGCTGGTAGATAGGAACAGGGGTCAAAAAGAGTTAAGGTTTTGCAGCTGGTGGATAGGGTAGGGAAGTCATTTACAATTGTATAGTTTAAAACTAGAACTGGAACGTAATACAATACACATACACGTGCACACACACACACACACACTCCATTCCTCTCATCCATGTACCTCCTCCTACATACACACACCCCCACATCATGTATACACTCGCCTCCAATATCACCCACTCCACACACCAAAACACACACACACTCTCTCTCTCTCACACACACACACACGCACGCACACACATGCCCACCCACACCATGTATACACTCTCCTCCAATATCACCCACTCCACACAAACGCACACAAAAACACACAAACGCACACACACACACGCACGCACGCACAAAGAGCACACTACTACATCACAAACCATTTATGCCAGGTTAACATCAAAGCTGTACTGACAACAGAGTTCATAACTCAACGCTGAAATAACAAAAACACACTATGAGTTAAAATGGAGAAACGTGTAACATAATTACAATACAAGGATCGAACAAGAAACAGCAAAACTAAGCTACGCACAAAAAGTTAAATTAAGGATCACTATGAGAAAACAGGTGCGTAATAAACTCAGTTCGCTACTGTTATTTCTCAGTACAGCCAAATTGTTATGAATTCTTGTTCAGCTGTAAGTGCAAGCACTGCTGTTTATGTGTGAGATGCTGTCTCTTGCTTGGCTTTATAAGAAGACATTCCACCAGTAGTAGGCCTGATCTGACAATGCCTCCACAACGAAAATTGAGCGAGTTTGAGAGGGGACGAGCTGTTGCATGGTTCCAAGATGGTGTTCCCAAGCCAGAGAAGTGGCCAGGCGACTTCAGGTGTCCATCTCGGTCATTGTCAGACTGATTCAACACTTCACAGCCACTGGGAGGGTCCATGAAAGACACAGATCTGGTCGACCGAAGAAGACAAACCCACGTGAAGATCATCTCATTGAACGACAAGCCCTGCAGACAAGAACAGCCTCTTCCAGCATCATTCGAAGGCAGTTGAGGGTGGCTACTAACATCAACATCAGCCAGCAGACCATACGGAACCGCCTTCATGGGTTTAACCTCCGTTCTCGTCGCCCAGCTGTACGGCCACGCTTAACTCCAGCCCATAGGGCAGCACGCCGCGCCTTCTGCAGACGTCACGTGAGGTGGACACGTCAGCAATGGTCCCAGGTCCTGTTCGGTGATGAATCACGCTTCACCATGAACCACAACTACGGCCGAATGAGGGTCTGGAGGCGCCCAGGGCAACGCTTTATTGACACCACTGTCCAAGAAAAGGTGGCCTTTGGTGGAGGTTCTGTAATGGTCTGGGGGGCCTTCAGCCTTCACAACAGAACACCCTTGTATCATGTACAGGGTAACCTGACTGGCCTCCGATACCGGGATGAGATCCTTCGACCGCTGGCTGTGCCTACACTGCAGCAGATGGGACCGACGGCTGTCTACCAGGATGACAACGCTCGCCCCCACAGGGCAAGGGTGGTCAACGACTTCCTGCAGCAGTCTGGAGTCAACAGAATGGAGTGGCCAGCATGCAGTCCCGATCTCAACCCGATTGAGAACCTCTGGGATGAGCTGGATCGCAAAGTGAGGAGCAACCACCCCCCTCCCAGGGATGCCCAACACCTCTACCAGATGCTGCAGGCCGAGTGGCAGGCGCTTCCACAGAGGATCTTCACCAACCTGGTCAACTCGATGAGGACTCGCTGCGTCGAGTGCCAGAACAGCCATGGCGGTTACACGCATTACTGAACTTTTGGGAGCATCAGAATGCCCTGTCTTGTGATTTCAGTGACTTTGGGAAATCAAATTTCGATACGTTCCCACTTTGATCAAATGTGCACACCAAACGATTGCTCGAAATTGAAGGCAATTGTGTATCGTTATCACTAAAGCATGGAATTAAATGTTTGCCAAACTTCAACGCATTGGCTTTCTTATTTTGAAAGTTATAAATTTTTGTGCAAGTGATCCTTAACTTTTTGTGCGTAGTGTATTAAAAGCACTAACTCTGACTCACGCACCTTGTCCATCAGCATCCTGCACTGTCAACCATGCTATCAAACCAAAACACTGACCACCGACTCCCTCACCCTTTGTCACTTATCTTTGTTTAAAGCCCAGCCGACTGTGTACAGTCATATCAGGGCTCAGTTCAGTTCATATTGCTTATAGCCCAGCCGACAACTACAGCCATATCAGGACTATAACCATTTCAAATTATACACAATACTTTATCAGAAAAAAACAAAGGAAAATTCAGTACACATCAATACATTTGCACACATAATCTAAGGAAATGCCCTTGGTGTTGACCACTACGTCCAATTTATCGCACAGGAGATTTTAAAAACATACCTGAATACTAATTGCAGGGAAGTGTGGTTGCTTGGTTGGTGGGCTACTGTTGAAGAAATCTTTCTCCAATGTTCATTGAAGATTACAGTCTTAACCTTTAGCCATTCTCCTATGCTGCACTGCTCACAGATCTGTGCTCACAGCTTTACATCTAGTATGTGACCAGCAACAAGCTATCCAAACAGCTGACTGAAAATAATTCACAAAACTGACTACACGAAAAACAAAACAAAACAAAAAATGGCTGGAAAAGAATCTAAGAAAAGTCGTCCCTCCTCGTCTGCTGAAGGAGGGAACATTGTGCAGCTGAAGAAGAAGCTTCAGGACCCAGCGGCTGTTTACACACTGACAGCCAAGGACCTGGCACTGGCCATGATCGTGGACCACTGTCACAGCCAGTACCAGATGGCACTGGCCAAGAGAATGTGCTGGCAGAAGTTCCTTCTTGCTTCTGCTGAGGACAGACAGGCGCTTGTGCAATACGAAATCAACCCGCTGGACCTGAGAAAAGAAGCAGACCTGCCCCTGCCGTTACAGAGGTACCAAGCTATGGACAGTGAGGATCGCGCGTGGCACGATGAACACGAATACCGACTGTCCCTGTTGCCACCGACAGCACTGTTGGGGCACTCGCACGTCCTGACGTTCCTCCACCACCACTGCCACGCCCATCCCAGTGCCGTGGACAGTCAGTCTGGCACCTCTCTCACCCTAGTAGCAGTGGGCAGCCGCTTATCAACCTTGCGTGTTCTCCATCGGCTTCTGAAGAAGAATCGGGTAAGAGCAGCTTTAAGTGATGACCGTGACTACAGCATGAGAACGCCACTCAAAGAGGCCTTACACCGTGGTGACGTAGAAATGGTCAGATACATTCTAGATCATTTCCCCATCAGCAAGCAAGACCACACAGCATTGTATAGCGTGATGAAAGGGGATGACAGGAGGATGCTGGATCTGCTGATTAAAAAAAGTAAGGACCACATGGAGAAGGCAGTCCAGCATGTATTCATGCCGAGTTCTGTGGACTGTTTTCACGTACTGTCCCACTACAGGGATGTGTTGAGGACGATGGCGGACCCCGTCCTTCACACAGCCCATCCCTGTCTTGTGGGTCCCATCTTAAAACTCTTCCCGGACTGGCTGGAGGCCCGGGACAGTCAGGCACTGACGCCGCTGCTCAGAGCAGTTGAAAGAAATTGTCTGACCGGACTGGGGGTTCTGCTGGACCACCAGGCAGATCTCTTGGCACGTGACTGGCAGGGTACGAGTGCGATGCACTACCTGGTCAGACTGCCGTTTGCTTGTCGGCGTTGTGTCCATTTTGAAAGTGACAGACGTATTGGCTGAATGACGGACCACCACTGCCCGAAAATCGATTGGATCTTCAAGGTGGCGGAGCTCCAGCCTCACCTGGTCCATCAGCCAGATGACAGGCAGCATACACACACACACACACGGACACACACTCACACTCACAAACACACGGGCAAACACACACATACACACACACACACACACACACGGGCACACACACACACACACGCACACACGCACATAAATATGCACAAAAACGAACAGCTGTATTCACGCATCAACGAAAACGGTTTTTCATTGCAATAAAAAAAAATTAAGTTATCTCCCTCGTCAATTGCAACGGTTACTTCATGGCGATTTTTTGTTTTTGTTGTTTTGCTTATTTTTGCTATGTGAGTGACACTGGTAATCTGTGTTGTTCAGAAGAAAAAAACTTCAATTAATGTCGTCAACAATGATTTTCTCATGGGGAAAAAGCCATGGTGATTCAAGCTCATACTACTTATAGCACACCGACCGTTAGAACCATATCAGGGCCAACACAACGTCAAACACAATTCCAAGTTTAACTGAAAAAAACAATTATCAAATCCAGTCACATGATTGTCTTTTCCAGTGGAAATGCATTCCAAAATCTTCAGTTCAGTTCAGTTTATATTGCTTATAGCCCAGCCGACTACTAGAGCCATATCAGGGCTAAAACCATGTAAAAAAAACAACAAAAAAACGAAAAGATAAAAGACAGCGATTAAAAACCATGCCCACCGTTAACCTCGCAAATCTAAATGATTACAAAATCTTTCCCATATGTATGAACACATAACATGACATCTGATTTTCTCTTCTAAAATCAACATTGCATCTGGAAGAACATCACTTAACCCTCTGACTCCCACACCCTGTCCACCAGCATACCGCATCGTCAACCATGCTAGCAAAGCAAAAACGTAACTTTGACTCCCGTACCCTTTCCACCAGATTCCTATTGGAAGCTGGTGGAAAGGATGAATGAGTCAAAAGGGTTTTAAGTTTTTCCACTGGTGGATAGGTTGATGGAGTCAAAAGCTTTTAAGTTTTTGCACTAGTGGATAGGGTGAGGGAGTCAAAGTTTTTGCACTGGTGGATAGGGTGAGGGAGTCAAAGGGTTTAAGTTTTTGCACTGGTGGATAGGGTGATGGAGTCAATGGGTTCAAAGGTTAAGGAGTCTACTGTATAATGCTCCAGTCGCACATTGTGCAACTCCCAGCATTCCATGAGCAGCTGTCTGATGCAGACTTACTCTTACTGTTGTGTAAAGCCCAGCCGACTGAGTAGAGCCATATCAGGGCTATAACTGCTTCAAAACATAGAAAACAAAAAAGAAAAAATTAAGTACACATAATGCACTTGCGCACATAATCTAAGGACATGCCCCTGGCGTGGACCACTCCGTCCAATATATCCCACAGAAGATTTACAAAAACACACCTGAATACAAATACAAGCATACATCAGGACACCAAAACATATACACACCTAAAAACAGGCATAAATTACCTACAATTGCTTTCGCGTATCTCACCTCCCTAAAGCCAAAAATGCACTCAATACATGTACCCAATTATCAATCCTAAGAAAAAGTACCGAGGACTTTATCGAACAAATGCAAGTGAATGGCCCATTAAGGCAGAAAATGATACGTAGAAATGACAGAAAGCAAAAGAACAAGGCAGAAACAAAGAATGACAGAAAAGAGGAAATTTCTAGCAGACAAATGTTAATTCTATGATTATCTCAAAGCGATCTAAAAAGACACAAAAAATCAAAAACAAAAAAACAACGGCTTAGAGAATTTAAAAAAAGTTTAGCCCCCGACATACCTTTTATTTTGCTCTTTTTGTTTAAAGCCCAACCGACTGCGTAGAGCCATATCAGGGCTATAACCATATCAAAACATACAATACTTCATATTCTTGCGCCAACAGCAGCAGTTAGCAGTTACAGGACACACACGCACGCACACACACACACACACACACACACGCACATACATCCAACCACACAACGCACGTTAGACCTTAACGTCATGTCTATTCTATGATTATCTCAAAGCAATAAAAACAAAGAAATAAAAACTAAAATTATCTAAACTCTTACACAAGTTTGCTTTCCAACACCTAGATCTTAATCCCACGTCAACGACAGTGGTTATCTCACTTGGGACACGCACGCGCCTACGCATACATTTGCCACCCAGTACTGCCACCCACCCACCCCACACACCACCCAAAACATCCACCACACACACCACCATCCCCACACACACACGCAGGCGCAACACAGTGGCTGTCTCTCTCTCTCTCTCTCTCTCTCACACACACACACACACACACACACACACACACACACACACACACACACACACACACACACACACTATTACATCACAAACCATTTATGTCACGTTGACATCAAAGCTGTACTGACATCAAAAATATTCAAAACTCAAATGCTGAAACAAAAACTATAAGTTAACCCTTTCACTCCCACACCCTATCCACCAATTGCAAAAACTTTGATTCCCTCACCCTATCCACCAGCTTCCAAGTGAGCTGGTGGGATAGGGTGTTGGAGTTGTTTTTCCTTTGCCAACAGGGTTGACATCCCAGGATGCTGGTGGACAGGGTGCGGGAGTCAAAGCGTTAAAATGGAGAAACGTGTTACATAATTACAAGGATCCAACGACAAACAGCAAAACTATTAAAAGCATTAACTCTGACTCACGCAACTTGTCCATCAGCATCCTGCACTGTCAACCATGCTATCAAACCAAAACACTGATCACCGACTCCCTCACCCTTTGTCACTGTTATTTTTGTTTAAATTAAAGCCCAGCCGACTGCGTACAGCCATATCAGGGCTCAGTTCAGTTCAGTTCATATTGCTTATACTTTTTATAGCCCAGCCGACTACTACAGCCATATCAGGGCTATAACCATTTAACCATTTCAAAACATACACAATACTTTATTAGGAAAAAAAAGAAAAAAATTCAATGCACATATCAATGCAACTGCGCAGTTCGGTTCAGTTCTGTTCATATTGCTTATAGCCCAGCCGACTACTACAGCCATATCAGGGCTAACACCATGTAAAAAAAATTAGGATAAAAGACAACAGTCAAAAACTATGCTCACTCTTAACCTTACAAATGCATTTGCACATAATCGAAGGAAATGCCCCTGGTCTTTACTACGTCCAATTTATCACAGAGAAGAGAAGAAACAGCAAAACTATTAAAAGCATTAACTCTGACTCGCGCACCTTGTCCATCAGCATCCTGCACTGTCAACCATGCTATCAAACCAAAACACTGACCACTGACTCCCTCACCCTTTGTCACTGTTAGTTTTGTTTAAAGCCCAGCCAACTACGTACAGCCATATCAGGGCTCAGTTCAGTTCAGTTCATATTGCTTATAGCCCAGCCGACAACAACAGCCATATCAGGGCAATAACCATTTCAAAACATACACAATACTTTATCAGAAAAAAAGAGAAAGGGAAATTCAGTACACATAATGCATTTGCACACATAATCTAAGGAAATGCTCCTGGCGTTTACTACGTCCAATTTATCGCACAGGAGATTTTAAAAACATACCTGAATACTAATTGCAGGGAAATGTGGTTGGTTGGTGGGCTACTGTTGAAGAAAATCTTTCTCCAATGTTCGTTGGAAATTAGTCTTAACCTTTAGCCATCCTCCTATGCTGCACTGCTCACAGATCTGTGATCACAGCTTTACATTTAGTATGTGGCCAGCAACAAGCCATCCAAACAGCTGACTGAAAATAATTCACAAAACAGAACACGAAAAACAAAAAACAAAAAATGGCTGGCAAAGAATCTCTAAGAAAAGCCGTCCCTCGTCTGCTGAAGGAAGCGAACACTATGCCTGAAGAAGAAGCTTCAGGACCTGGCGGCTGTGCACACAGTGACAGCCAAGGACCTGATCATAGGCCACCGTCACAGCCAGTACCAGCTGGCACTGGCCAAGAGAATGTGCCGGCAGAAGTTCCTTCTTGCTTCTACTGAGGACAGACAGGCGCTTGTGCAATACGAAATCAACCCGCTGGACCTGGGAAAAGTGGACCTGCCCCTGCCGTTACAGAGGTACCAAGCTGTGGACAGTGAGGATCGCGCGTGGCACGATGAGCACGAATACCGACTGTCCCTGTTGCCTCTGGCAGCATTGTTGGAGCACTCGCACGTCCTGACGTTCCTCCACCACCACTGCCACGCCCGTCCCAGTGCCGTGGACAGTCAGTCTGGAACTCTCTCATCCTAGCAGCAGTGGGCGGCCGCTTATCAACCTTGCGTGTTCTCCATCGGCTTCTGAAGAAGAATTGGGTAAGAGCAGCTTTAAGTGATGACCGTGACTACAGCATGAGAACGCCACTCAAAGAGGCCTTACACCGTGGTGACGTAGAAATGGTCAGGTACATTCTAAATCATTTCCCCATCAGCAAGCAAGACCACACAGCATTGTACAGCGTGATGAAAGGGTTTGACAGGAGGATGCTGGATCTGCTGATTAAAAAAAGTAAGGACCAGATGGAGAAGGCAGTCCAGCATCTATTCATGCCGAGTTCTTCTGTGGACTGTTTTCACGTACTGTCCCACTACAGGGATGTGTTGAGGACGATGGCGGATCCCGTCCTTCACACAGCCCATCTGTCTTGTGGGTCCCATCTTAAAACTCTTCCCGGACTGGCTGGAGGCCCGGGACAGTCAGGCACTGACGCCGCTGCTCAGAGCATTTGAAAGAAATTGAACGGACTGGGGGTTCTGCTGGACCACCAGGCGGATCTCCTGGCACGTGACTGGCAGGGTAGGAGCGTGATGCACTACCTGATTAGGCTGCCGTTGTGTCCATTTTGAAAGTGGCAGACATCTTGGCTGCATGACGGACCACCACTGCTCAAAAATCGATTGGATCTTCAAGGAGGCGGAGCTCCAGCCTCACCTGGTCCATCAGCCAGATGACAGGCAGCAGACTCCCCTACACCACGCCATGCTCAACAACGAGAGGGATTCTGTGGCTGCATTCATCATGCTGGGTGCCCACCCCTCCGCCCAAGACTGGCAGAACAAAACGCCGCTGGGTCGTTTGCCTGTGGAGGTGTGGCTGGAAAGGATGATCGTGTATGTCCAGATGCGCGTTCCAAAGGAGGAGATGGTGCACGACATGAATGTCCTGAAGAGCAGTATACTGTGGGTGTGCTGGAAGGAGCACCTGAACGCCCTTGTCCTGGCCATCGAGGCGGGCTGGATGTCCTGCGAGGAGCTGCAGACGTTAAGGGAGAGCTCGGGTCACAATCTGTCACGGTGGCCGTCCTACAAGGACAGTGCCCACACTCTGATGGGCTGGAGTCGCTCCAAGATGCCTCGAAACGACTGTTTGTATTTGAACAGAAAGGCTTCCACCCTTACATGCTGGACATCAATTACACCGAGTTCAATTCATATTGCGTATAGCCCAGCCGACCACTAGAGCCATATCAGGGCTAACACCACGTCAAAAAGAAAACCCGCTAAGATTTTTTTTTTAAAAAGTTAAAAACCATGCTCACCGTCAACCTTGCAAATCTAAAATGCCATTAAAAAAAAACACGTAAAATTACATCAAGTGAAATCTATTGATCTCTTGTAAAAGCTGGAAAATTGCATCAGGAGGGACGTCTCGGAAGAGCTCCTTTAAGGAATCTGCCGTGTAGTGCTTTGTCTCACATCGTACAAGTCCCAGCAATCGAGGAGGAGGTGTCGGATGCTCAACGGCTCATCACACGGTATACACCACGGTGCTTCAAAAACCTAGCCTTTTGACTCCCTCACCCTATCCACCAGCTTTCTGCTGGAAGCTGGTGGATAGGGATGGGAAATCAAAAGGTTACGGTTTTGCTTTGCTAGCACGGGTATCGATATGGATCTTACGTCAATTTAATTTCCATGTAACCAGTAATGGTTCTCATGGCAAAAGAAAAACCAACCAAAGAGGCCATGGTAACGACACTGGTCCTGTCCACTGTATAGAAGAATACATTGTAATTCTATTATTGTTATTGTTGTTTAAAGCCCAGCCGACTGTTTAGAGCCATATCAGGGCTATAACCGCTTCAAAACATACAAAAATTGCAACAGGAAAAAAAAAGAAATTAAGTACACATATCAATGCATTCGCGCATATAATATACGGACATGCCCCGGCATTGACCACTCCGTGTAACTTCGTGTCACCAACAATGGTCATCTCGTGGGCATGGAAAAGGACATGAAGACATGGTAACGACACGGGTAGTCACGTTATCTACGCGTTTAAATTGTGTTCCCTTCCTGAAAATGGATATGACAAAAACCAAAAGAACAAGGTAGAAACAAAGCGCGACTCTAAAGAGAAAATTTCTAGGATAGATTTTCCAGAAAGTGAGGTTTATTTATTCAAAAAGAGTCCTCGGCATTCCCACAGCGGTAAGCAGCAGACAACATAGCTAAATAGACCAGGAAAACGTTGCTTACAACTGACAGCGTATGTGTGTGTGTATATTCACAACCCTACCACACCCAAAACTGGAGGTATGTTTTTTCTTGGCCATTTCAATTATGAAGGTGTTTTGATAAAAACAAAGCAAGCAAAACGCCAAAACAAAAACAACCACTGTTTTGTATACACGGCTGTAACCATACAACCCTACAACAAAAGTGCACCCACAAACAGTTCCAAGTTCATACTGCTTAGAGCCCAGCCGACTTTTACAGCCATATCAGCGCTACCATAAACAGCTGTGAAACATTTACATACTGTCATCATTGACACATGATTTGTTTGAATTTTTCTTGTTGCTGTATTGGCAGTTTTCTTGTTATTCAGATTCACACAGACATTTTTAAAACCTACACGCTACAAAGGACCTAGAACCTTACAGTGCATACAGTTTATGTGCAGGCTTCTGGCTTTTGCCATTATTTTGATTCTTCTGCGTCATATGGCGTCAATGCCATCAATGTGCGTGCAATTCATTACGAGCCTGAGCGCACAGACGCCCTCCCGAGAGTATCAGTATGAGAATCATTACATACATTTGTTCTAACACATACACATACGCGCGCGAGACAGAGCGCACACACATGCATGCACACACACAGTGACGCGCTGACACACGGACGCAAACGCACATGCACACACACATATACTCATACTGACACAGCGACATGCACACACCGGACACACGCGCCTGCTTGCTCACACACATACACGCATATTCATACACACGCAAGCACGTTACACAGACTTTCATCAGGCTTATGTTCGATTAAAAAAAAAAAAAAAAAAAAGACTTACCTATACTTACCTAACGCGCTACAGTCAAATGGAGTCACAGCCACTGGAGATCATCCGTCACTTCCACCGTGTTCTGTGACACCTTGCTCCATGGTGATGGGGAAAATGACGACAAGGATAACATAGCGACATTTGGGACTTTACCATGCACTGCTGGATGCTTCCTTCAGAGGGCTCCTTCTTCCTTAAAATGTCACTAGATAGCAATGAAGGAAAGAAGTACATTTTAAATGTACAATGGAGACCTAAACTAACCTACACACACTCAGCGAAATGAAGACGTTTGACAAGTTGGCCTATGAACAGTGTCAGGACAGTGAAGTCGCGTGACAGCAAACTCACGCTGTTGGGGAGAAAAACACGTGAAATCCGTCCCGGGAAGCCCGAGAGGTGTGACGTATATGGCGAAAAAATCGTCCAGCCATTCTAAAAATCTCATTTTTTCTTTTAACCTAGCACAATACCTTTCTTTTCCAATGAAGTTACTTCTCTAGAAAGAGACTGATAAGGCGGGAAAATTGTGTGTGTGTGTGTGTGTGTGTGTGTGTGTGTGTGTGTGTGTGTGTGTGTGCATATGTGTGTGTGTGTGTGTGTGTGTGTGTGTGTGTGTGTGTGTGTGTGTGTGTGTGTGTGTGTGTGTGTTCGTTCGTTCTTTGATTTAACGTCTTTTCATAATGAGTGATATTAGACGGGTGTGTGTGTGTGTGTGTGTGTGTGCGTGTGTGCGCGCGCGCGCATGCGTGTGTGTGTGTGCGAACATGTGTGTATATGTGTATAGGTGTGCACGTGTGTGTGTGTGCATGGTGTGTATGTGTGTGCAAGCTTATCTTCTCTTTGTATGTCTGTGTGCGCATACAAGGTTAAGGAGAATATATATGTATATATCTATATCTACATATATATATATATATATATATATATATATATATCATCATCATCATCATCATCAGGTGCCCTGCCGCATGGCGTTGGCGATCATGGACTTCCATCTGTCTCTATCTCTCGTTGCCCCCAGCATGTCCCCCACCCTCCTCGTCCCCAGCCACTTCTGCAAGTCCGTCCAGCATTTTCTCCCCGGGTCCACCTGGTGCTCTCTTTCCCTCCAGCCCTCCCGTTGTGACCAGGCGCTCCAAATCCCCCTTCCTCACAAAATGGCCCACAAATGTTGCCTGTCTTTTCCCAATCCTCCCCATGAGTGATCCACTTGTGTCTGCCTCCATCAAGACTGTCCCGCTTGCCTTCTTTGCTGTCCATGGAACTCTCAACATTCTTCCCAGAAACCACATCTTGGCTGCCTCAATCCCGCTCCGGCCCTGCCCGCTGACTGCCCACGCCCCACATCCGTACAACAGCATTGGTTCCACACAACATTCAAGAACTCTCTTCCTGACGCCAACTGATAGGCACCTGTTGGCAAGAATGCTTGTCATCCTCTCGAATGCCACCCCGGCCCGGCCGACTCCGCCGGCCACCTCCGATGCGAATCTGCCGTCTGATGAAATGATCGCTCCCAGGCATCTGTATTCATCAACCTGTGTCAAGGCTGCGCCACTTGCTGTCACCCTGCATGAGGGGATCTCACGTCTCCCACTGACCACCATGACCCCAGTCCTCCCGCCGCCCATCTCCAGCCCCCCACCCTTGCTCTCCACCTCCAGTACATTCACAAGGTTTTGTAGACCCCTCTCATTTTCTGCAATCAGCACGGTGTCATCTGCGCATCGAATGTTGCCTATCATTCTCCCTCCAACCTTTAATCCAGGGTCTTCTTCTAGGTTTCTCATGATGTTTTCGCTGTAAAGTGAAAACAGATCTGGTTGACAAAACACAACCATGTCCGACTTCTCTTTTGATGTTTTGGAAAGAGCTTACATTGTTTTCTATTCTCATTGCAGCTGTTTGTTCCCAGTACATATTTCTGACAACTCGCAGATCTTTTCCATCAACATTGAGTCTCTCCAGTTGGTTGATCAATTCATCATGTCTTACCCGATCAAAAGCCTTGGTGTAGTCAACAAAGCATAAATACAAATCTTTATTCATCTCAATTGACCTCTCTATGATAGTTCGTAGGATGTACATGTATATGGCATTAATAGTTTTTCCTTCCCTTCCACAAATCCACACTGTTCTTCTGCCATTTCTCTTTTGACTCTATTCCTTGTCCTCATCACGATTATTCCCAACAGGATTTTTGTCACATGACTCATCAAACTGATGGAGTTCGCATTCCATAACCCTTGTCTTCTTTGGAAGTGCAACGAAAACTGACTTGACATATCTCTGGGGACCTTTCCAGTGTCGTAAATTTCATCTAGGAGGACCGCCACCTTCTCCATGCCGAACTCCTCCAGGGCTTCAATCATCTCTGTAGCAATGTTGTCTGGTCCCGGGGCCTCCCCCGGCCTCATCTCCCTCAGTGCCGCTCCAACTTCATCCTTCATTATGGGTGGTCCTTCAAAGTTCTCCTTTACAATGTGTTCTTCGTTTCTGTCATCCCCAAAAAGGTCCCCAATGTACTCTCCCCATTTGTCTAATACTTTGTCTTTTTCCATGATAAGCGTGCCATCTTTCAATTTCAAGCAACCAGTTGATGCGCATGCACCCCTCCTGTGGACAATCTCTTCAACCCGTCTGTACACACCCTGAGGATCCGTTTTGTGTCGGTCATCCATTTCTTTGCACCCTGTTTTCAGCCAGGCTTCCTTAGCTTCATTGCACCTATTCCTGATTTCGTTGTTTATCTTCTTGTATACCCCCCGTTTCTCTTTGCCCTCCTCCTTCCCTCCATCAAGCCCAAAATTTCATTAGTCATCCAGCTCTTTTTTGCTTTTCTATCTGCCCTAGGGATTTCTTCACAAGCTTCATTTATCGAATTTCTCAACTTTGTCCACTGTTCCTCACCGTCACCGACGTCTTCCAGAGCACTGAATTTGTTTTGAACATGTACATGTACATTAAATTTTTTACTTATCACTTCATCTGTCTTTAAGAGTCCAAGGTTTAGTTCGATGCTGCCTTTGGTCTGTCTCCCTCTCCTCAATTTCAGTCCAAATCCCCCCACCACAGGACTGCGGTCACCGCTGCAGTCTGCGTCCGGCAGTGTCTCCGCCGACAGCAAAAAATCTCCAAATCTTCTGCCGATCAGGATGCAATCAATCTGATCTTTGGTATTATCTCCTGGACTCATCCAAGTCCATTGTCTTCTATTAGGCTGCCCAAACCAGGTGTTTCCCACTATGAACTCATTCATCTGTGCCCATTCCACAAGCCTCTCTCCCCCGTCACCCTGCGCACCAAGGCCATGAGGTCCAACCATATCCTCCACACTATCCTGTCCCACACCAGCATCAAAATCTCCCATTATCACAGTAACCCTCTGTGATTTACATTGGACTTTGGCCATCTCTAATACTTCGTAGAAGTTGTCGATGTCTTCCTGAGCACTTGCGGATGTTGGTGCATACACCTGAATGATGTTGATATCAAATGGTTTGCCTCCCAATTTGACCAGCAAAACTCTGTCGGACACAGCCCAGCATCCCCTAACTGCTTTTGATTTGTCTTTGACCATCATGATGCCTACTCCTCTTTCATGTGAGCCACCACTAGAGCACATCACTGTGTACTCTCCTGATGCCACCACGACTGCCCCCTTCCATCTCACCTCCCCTAGTCCCAAAATACCAATGTTAAGCATCTCCATCTCTGTTTTGATATTTTCCAATTTACCCTTCTGCAACAGTGTTTTTACATTCCATGTTGCAACATTGATGTATATATATATATATATCCTTTTACATCAAAGGCAATGGCATTTTTCACAACAGTGAAAACAGATTTGAAATGTTAGAAGTTACAAAGAAAGTGTTATTCACACTCTTTCCAAATAAAAGGGCTGATTTTTAGACAGTTTAGGTCATGTGACCTTGACCTTGACACCTTGTCCTCCAAACTGTCAGTGACTCTTAAACGGTGAGTCCATACTTTTAAACTGAACAAAATTTGTAATGGTCCATCAACAATTGAACAAAATTTGTAATGGTCCATCAACAATTGAACAAAATTTGTAATGGTCCATCCACAGCTGAACAAAATTTGTAATGGTCCATCAACAATTGAACAAAATGTGTTAACACTCAAAGAGAGAGAGAGAGAGAGAGAGAGAGAGAGAGAGAGAGAGAGAATAATTTAATGCATAACACTTTGACAACCGACAGAGAGACAGATTGACAACCAGACACAGAAACAGACACACACACACACACACACACACACACACACACACACACATGAACGCACGCACACGGACACACACACACACACACACACACACACACACACACACACACACTCACACAAACAGAGTAAACACAAACACGCACACACACACATTTCTCTCTCTCTCTCTCTCTCTCTCTGTCTTATGTCTGTCTTTCTGTCTGTTGGTCTGTCTGTGTGTCTGTCTGTCCCGGCCTGTCTCTGTCTGTCTGTCTGTCTGTCCATCTCTCTGTCTGTCTGTCTGTCTTTCTTTCTCTCTGTCTGTCTTTCTCTCTCTCCATGGCACTTGTGGTGTCAGCCCATATGGAATCATCTACGTTCTTCAGTGCCATTATAAATTGTTATTTGATTTATTTTTACCACTATTTTCCCATTTTTTCTCCCCCCCCCCCCCCCCCCCTCAATTTTCCTTCTTTTCTTCTTCTTCCCATTAATTAATCAATTTCATTAATCAGTTGATTAATTAAATACCACAAGCTCCAATTTGTCTGGGATGTTCCCCCTTTCTCTGACCCCCCTCCCCCCTTCTTCTAAATATCTAAAATTTATAGATAATTATCTTTTTCTTTGTTTCTAATTAAGTCAATTAAACTAATTTGAATAGACGTTAATTCATACGTCTGGCTACATGTTAGTATGAATCAGTCGTTCCTTATTGAACAGCACACTGAAAACAAATAATTTTGAGAGGCAACAGCTTGTCCAAGTTACATTTATTTTTCGACTATCATACACGTAATTATTTCTTCAGCTGCTCAATGTTAACTGAGCTATCGAGGAACCAGTCTTTGACACAGGAGTGAGGTCCCTTGTTGCGAAGGCTCTCCGCCTCGTTGTGGTGTTGTTTTTGCTGGAAACTGCTTCCGCTGTCATCTCCTCTGTCGATTGTACCTGGTGAGTTGAACAATATTTTGTTGTAAGTACTTTGTCTGTGTACAGTTTAACAGCGCTTGGTTATGTCAGCACCACTGTATAATATGATTTTCAACTGCTTACATTATCTGCACCAGCCAGAAGGACTGACGACTAGAGAACAGGGAGGTGATAGTGCCGTGAATATCGAAATGATTTTTGGAAATGGTTTCTGATTTTAGTAAAAAATAATTATCTCTAGTCTTTATTCTCACTGATTGAGACATATCCTTAATGTTATGAAATGGCACAAAATGAAACATTCAGAAGAAGACCCCACGTACTTGCTTTACTTCAACGGAGCAGCCATCTTTATCTCACTGGAAAATGTCACTTCTTTTGGCGTGTGAAGTTTAGAAAGTATTACTGTATTACATAGGAGGAGTGGCCAGGGTGCACTGGTGGGGGTAGGGGGCGAAGTAGTTGATGATAATGATAATGATTTCATTGATAAAGTGCTAACTGTTCATATCAATACATGGGTCTCACATTATATATCAACAGATCAAAACCAGGTTTTATTATTTATAGAATAGTATATTAGTAATAATGGGTAAAAGTAAATAAAATAAATAAATGAATTTTTTTTAAATGGGGCAGTAAGCATTTAACACAACTTCTCATGAATGATAACAGCCAACAAATATTATTGACAACAACAACAGCAACAGCAGCTCAAAATAGTCCCACAGGAATAACAATAGAGAAAAACAAAATATTAAATATAAATCTTATTATCATATCATAATCATTCTTGTACAGCTCTGTTCACCAAACTCCTTTTGACACACTGCACATTATGCACAATTAGACTTTAAAGGAGCACAAAATACTGGAGCTGTTAGGCAAGTGGACCATGTCCCACTATGTTGTTACAGTCTTTACCTTTGGTGGGCCAGCATGCTGGTTGTTTTCAGGTTTATTTTGTATTTATTTATTTACTTATTTACATATACTTACTTATTTACTAACTTTCTAACTTACATACTTACTTACTTACTTACCTATTTCCTCTTTTCATTCCTTGGAAGTGAATGACAGACTGGCAGGGCTATGATTAAGAAAATATTGCCTTCATCTAGTGATAGACAGCTGAGGCTTTATGCATTGACTGAGGGGAAGGGAGGCTTTCTGTCATGTGAGATGAGTTTATACAGAATAGCTTGTTGTGTTGTGATTCAGACCTTTAATTATTTCTTTATTTACTGTATTATAATTTATATGTTCCATTTGTTTGAAGATAAGATACACAGATATACATACATTTCCATATAAACAAGATTATTCCAATGATAGGCTTATACAATAAGAGTATAAAATATAGACTTGGTGAAACACAGGCTAGGTAGGGCCTCAGGATCTGGGTTCATGGGTTTATGTGCAGGCTTAAGACTTGCACCATGATCACCATACACATGGCACCTGTGATGTTAGTTTATATAGAATTTGTTGCGTGCGTGGAGACGTGGTCTTAAGAAACTGAAACTGAAACTGTAAGCCAGCAAGTGACAAGATTTACAAGATCTTTAATGTGCATATTTGATACACTGCATGCATATACACTTGAACGTATTCAGACAGTGGCAGGTATGCACTTATTGACTAAGAAAAGTCTCCACCTATTACTGACTGTGCAGAGGTGGATCAAAGCCAGAATTTTCTGAATGAATGTCTGATGTTTACTCATCTGATTATGTCTTTAGTCAGTAGGTATTCTCATCTGTCTCACCTGTCGGTGTCACCAGATTCAGTGTTGGCTGCTGCATATCTGGACACCACCATCTCCTCCAGGCCGCTCTGTCTTGACTTTTGTGGACAATTTCTTGAATATTTAGATCACTGATGTTCTCAATGTATGAGATTGAAGGACGCCTTTCTTCCTTTTTGCCACTCTTTTTCCTTGAAAGATGGTTGTCATGAGGTCCATGTTCTTGTTGTGTGACACACAGTGCAGTGCACAGTAGGTATTAGGACTAAATAAATCATTAAATGAGTACATGCTTCACTTTAACACGTATGAAAACACACACACACACACACACACACACACACACACACACACACACACACACACACACACACACACACACATATACACATACACACACACATACACACACACACACACACACACACACACACACACACACACAACACAACACACACACACACACACACACACACACACACACACACACACACACACACACACACATGTACTCATATAGATCAGTTGGAGCAGCAGAATGTAGATGATGTTTTGAGTTATGGCTGTCTTTTGTTTGTTAGAAAGTTGTTTCAGTTAGGATGGAATGTGGAGAGAATCAAAGCTGATGAAGACACAGGTTATGAATCCTCTTGGCATATTTTACTTGAGAGTTTGTTTGGGACATGACAGGTCTTAGAAATGAACTGTATTTCTTTGTCTTGTTTGTTCAGGACTGTAAGTCCTGTGTGCAGTTGTACATAAGTGAGATTTTATGTTTATAGCTGTTTTTGATTTTGCCATATAGGCAATCAGTGAGTCATGCCCGTGTTCTTAGGGTGTGTATGCTGGGTGTTTTCTTGTGTCTATAAGCCACTGAATACTGATATGAGTGCACTTGGTGTTCCGCATGAGTTTACACAGGAAGGGTCTCCGGTATCATCA
This sequence comes from Monoplex corrugatus, assembly GCA_030674185.1. Lineage (NCBI taxonomy): Eukaryota > Metazoa > Mollusca > Gastropoda > Littorinimorpha > Ranellidae > Monoplex > Monoplex corrugatus. The sequence goes on along the minus strand of JAPXFY010001219.1, from coordinate 15,696 downwards.
TGTCTGCACTGCACATATGTTGACCTGGAAGATTGGAAAAATGTTCACCATTTACCTACCAGACAATAGCAAGAACTGTGGGGAGACAGCAGAAGGTCTTCGAAGTAAAAGCCCCCCTGAAGAAAGTGTTTTGGCCCTTAACTCCTTACACTGTAAGGGGGCTGGTCTGCACACATGTCATGACTCCTGCATGCCCTTTGTCGTTTACCCACCAGATATTAATGCATGGAATTGGACTCAGACTTTACAATCAAAGTCTTAACTAAACCATTTGGCTGTTACACCCATCATCTGAATAGTGTATGAAAAAGTTTTGTAACATTTCAGTCCAACATTGTTTATGCAACAGAAGTATGAGAGCATGTGCATATGCTACGTAAAATCGTAAATTGAAAGCTATCACAAGATGGTGAATTATTGAAAGTTTGAAACCTTTTTTTCATGTGATTTAATAATAATAATAATAATACCTAGGACTTATAAAGCGCACTAAGCCACTGGATCTAGGCGCTGGGGAATGGGAGATATAATAGGAAGTCAGTAAATACAAGACTACACAACAACTTACACATCATCAAATGACAATCAAATACATACATACATCATAATCACATAACATTTCAAGAACTTTTTTTTAAGATCACTATTATACTCTGATTATTCAATAATTTGATAATTTGTTAATCAATAAATTTTATTCATCATAAGGAGAAATATATAATGCTATCATATGTTCAACTTGATACATACTCACATCCATGTGTAACTTAAAAGTGTTATTATTTGTTCTTTCCTAGTTAACAACAATGGCAGATTCACCTGTACAACGTTCCGGAGGTGTCTCACCCAATGCCTCTGATGTCTCTGGCAAAAAATCACGTATGTTTTTGTCTCTTCATCTGTCAGTACCTCTCTCTCTTTCTGTGTGTGTGTGAGAGAGAGAGAGAGAGAGAGAGAGAGAGAGAGTGTGTGTGTGTGTGTGTGTGTGTGTGTGTGTGTGTGTGTGTGTGTGTGTGTGTGTGTGTGTGTGTGTGGATGTGTTTGTGTGTGGATGTGTGTGTGTGTGTATGTGTGTGTGTGTGTGTGTGTGTGTTTGTGTGTGGATGTGTGTGTGTGTGTATGTGTGTGTGTGTGTGTGTGTGTGTGTGTGTGTGTGTGTGTGTGTGTGTGTGTGTGTGCGCGCGCGCGTTGTTTTTCAGTCATTAAGTCTTATCAAGTCAGCATTTATGCGTAATCATGGACTTTGCACAGTTGTCACATATGAATTTTGATATGAGCAATGAGATATATTTAGAAATTAAAACGAGAGCATTGTAAGCATGTAATATTTCATCGGAGACTTTTGTTTCATGGCTTGCATTTTTCAATGTCCCATCTTGTAATGAATTAAAAAATATTCCATTTTATTATACACTTAAATTGTCATCTTTAGGAGTTATTTTGAATGTATGTATTTTTCACCAAAACATATTCAAATGTAATAGCTGTGATTACAACAGAAACATTTTGCTGATATAGACTGAAAACTAACTGTCCAGCTGAGCTCATTGTAAATACATAGGTTTGTAGTTTTCTTGATGATATAAACATCTAGTTAACAACAATCTGACTTTGTCCATAGACACATAAGACAGTTTAGCCCTGTGACTCCCTCACCCCATCTGCCAACATCCTGCATTGTCAAGGAAGCTGGTGGATAGTGTGAGGGAGTCAAAGTATAAAGGTTTTGCTTTGCTAGCATGGCTGACAATGCAGGATGCGGGAGTCAAAGGGTTAATGTTTCAGTTAAACTGGTGATGTGATTAGTGTTTTGTGCATCCTCACACCTTCCCCATTTCAAGACCTTGCCAGTGATGAGGGTTTTGCGCAGGCTTAAGGACTCTGCCAGATAACTACAAGCATATTTGGGTGGTGGGCATTTGGAATTATGTAAGTGTCGTGAATCCCTCTGGAACTAACTTGACGCTTGAACTCCAAACTGCTTGTCACCGCCACAAATGTTAATGCGAGTGTTTGTGTGTTTGCAGGCCAGGACACATCTCGCCAGTCAGGGAGAGTTACCTTTCCTAACTCTGCCAAGTCGGTGTCCAGCGAGCAAACGGTGATGTCGGATGATCTGGTTTCCAAAGAAAACCCATTCAAAATGCCCCCTGACAGTGACATTTTCCTTCTGAGAGACAAGGAGAGACAGAAAAAGAAACAGGTAAAGATGGAACGCTTTGTGATGCTGTGTGTTTTTTGAAACTGCTGGTCCTATAGTTGCTGTGTTGTTTGTTTGTTTGTGTCATTGAACATGACTGTCACTCTGTCAGTCTTATAGTTGTTGTGTTGTTTGTTTGTTTGTGTCATTGAACATGACTGTCACTCTGTCAGTCTTATAGTTGTTGTGTTGTTTGTTTGTTTGTGTCATTGAACATGACTGTCACTCTGTCAGTCTTATAGTTGTGTTGTTTGTTTGTTTGTGTCATTGAACATGGCTGTCACCCTGTCAGTCTTATAGTTGTTGTGTTGTTTGTTTGTTTGTGTCATTGAACATGGCTGTCACCCTGTCAGTCTTATAGTTGTTGTGTTGTTTGTTTGTTTAATTGAACATGACTGTCACCCTGTCAGTCTTATAGTTGTGTTGTTTGTTTGTGTCATTGAACATGACTGTCACTCTATCAGTGTCATAGTTGCTGTGTTGTTTGTTTGTTTGTTTGTGTCATTGAACATGGCTGTCACCCTGTCAGTGTCATAGTTGTTGTGTTGTTTGTTTGTTTAATTGAACATGGCTGTCACCCTGTCAGTCTTAAAGTTGTTGTGTTGTTTGTTTGTGTCATTGAACATGACTGTCACCCTGTCAGTCTTATAGTTGTTGTGTTGTTTGTTTGTTTGTTTGTGTCATTGAACATGGCTGTCACCCTGTCAGTCTTATAGTTGTTGTGTTGTTTGTTTGTTTGTTTGTGTCATTGAACATGACTGTCACCCTGTCAGTCTTATAGTTGTTGTGTTGTTTGTTTGTTTGTTTGTGTCATTGAACATGACTGTCACCCTGTCAGTCTTATAGTTGTTGTGTTGTTTGTTTGTTTGTTTAATTGAACATGGCTGTCACCCTGTCAGTCTTATAGTTGTTGTGTTGTGTTGTTTGTGTCATTGAACATGACTGTCACCCTGTCAGTCTTATAGTTGTTGTGTTGTTTGTTTGTTTGTTTAATTGAACATGGCTGTCACCCTGTCAGTCTTATAGTTGTTGTGTTGTGTTGTTTGTGTCATTGAACATGACTGTCACCCTGTCAGTCTTATAGTTGTTGTGTTGTTTGTTTGTTTGTTTAATTGAACATGGCTGTCACCCTGTCAGTCTTATAGTTGTTGTGTTGTGTTGTTTGTGTCATTGAACATGACTGTCACCCTGTCAGTCTTATAGTTGTTGTGTTGTTTGTTTGTTTGTTTAATTGAACATGGCTGTCACCCTGTCAGTCTTATAGTTGTTGTGTTGTGTTGTTTGTGTCATTGAACATGACTGTCACCCTGTCAGTCTTATAGTTGTTGTGTTGTTTGTTTGTTTGTTTGTGTCATTGAACATGACTGTCACCCTGTCAGTCTTATAGTTGTTGTGTTGTTTGTTTGTTTGTTTGTGTCATTGAACATGACTGTCACCCTGTCAGTCTTATAGTTGTTGTGTTGTTTGTTTGTTTGTTTAATTGAACATGGCTGTCACCCTGTCAGTCTTATAGTTGCTGTGTTGTGTTGTTTGTGTCATTGAACATGTCTGTCACCCTGTCAGTCTTATAGTTGTTGTGTTGTTTGTTTGTGTCATTGAACATGACTGTCACCCTGTCAGTCTTATAGTTGCTGTGTTGTTTGTTTGTTTGTTTAATTGAAAATGGCTGTCATCCTGTCAGTCTTGTAGTTGTTGTGTTGTTTGTGTCATTGAACATGTCTGTCACCCTGTCAGTCTTATAGTTGCTGTGTTGTTTGTGTCATTGAACATGACTGTCACCCTGTCAGTCTTATAGTTGCTGTGTTGTTTGTGTCATTGAACATGACTGTCACCCTGTCAGTCTTATAGTTGCTGTGTTGTTTGTGTCATTGAACATGACTGTCACCCTGTCAGTCTTATAGTTGCTGTGTTGTTTGTGTCATTGAACATGTCTGTCACCCTGTCAGTCTTATAGTTGCTGTGTTGTTTGTGTCATTGAACATGACTGTCACCCTGTCAGTCTTATAGTTGCTGTGTTGTTTGTGTCATTGAACATGGCTGTCACCCTGTCAGTCTTATAGTTGCTGTGTTGTTTGTGTCATTGAACATGGCTGTCACCCTGTCAGTCTTATAGTTGCTGTGTTGTTTGTGTCATTGAACATGGCTGTCACCCTGTCAGTCTTATAGTTGCTGTGTTGTTTGTTTGTTTAATTGAACATGCTGTCATCCTGTCAGTCTTATAGTTGCTGTGTTGTTTGTGTCATTGAACATGACTGTCACCCTGTCAGTCTTATAGTTGCTGTGTTGTTTGTTTGTTTGTGTCATTGAACATGACTGTCACCCTGTCAGTCTTATAGTTGCTGTGTTGTTTGTTTGTTTAATTGAACATGACTGTCATCCTGTCAGTCTTATAGTTGTTGTGTTGTTTGTTTGTTTGTGTCATTGAACATGACTGTCACCCTATCAGTCTTATAGTTGCTGTGTTGTTTGTTTGTTTGTTTAATTGAACATGGCTGTCATCCTGTCAGTCTTATAGTTGCTGTGTTGTTTGTGTCATTGAACATGACTGTCACCCTGTCAGTCTTATAGTTGCTGTGTTGTTTGTTTGTTTGTGTCATTGAACATGACTGTCATCCTGTCAGTCTTATAGTTGTTGTGTTGTTTGTTTGTTTGTGTCATTGAACATGACTGTCACCCTATCAGTCTTTTAGTTGCTGTATTGTTTGTTTGTTTGTTTAATTGAACATGACTGTCATCCTGTCAGTCTCATAGTTGCTGTGTTGGATGTGCAGGAGAGAATCAGACAGAGAAAACTGCATGTCCATGAGAAAACCACGTATGCCTCTCGCGTCAACTTCCGCACGGCCTCCATGATCCACCCGGCCGATTCTGAGGATGAAGAGGAGGAGGAGGAGGAAATGGACAAGGCCGTTGCTGTCAAGGATGATCCCCAGTTCACTATCGCTGTCACAAGAGGTGGGCCATTGTTAGTCACCGGCTGCTGTGTGAGATTGTACAAATGTCTGACTGTAGTACAAATGTCTGACTGTGGTACAAATGTCTGACTGTGGTACAAATGTCTGACTGTGGTACAAATGTCTGACTGTGGTACAAATGCCTGACTGCGTTAGTTTTTCTCACCATGTAACCGTATTGGAAATAACAGACAGGTTGAGAAGAGACTGGGGCAGAATATCTATCGCTGTTGACTATTTTACCCTTCCATTCTTCTTTAAATCGCCCTATCATTTTTTGCTTAAAAGAGGCCAAGAAACTTGACTCGTTAGTCACGCCATTTATCCATACTTCTTGAAATCAGTACTCATCTGGACAAGAGAGAGAGAGAGACAGAGAGAGAGAAATAGAGAGAGAGAGAGAGGGAGAGAGAGAAACAGAGAGAGAGGACAACAAACATAGGATTTCAAAAGCGAAAGACACTGGCATTTATACAGAACCAAGTGCAAACAGCAGATTGTGAGGAAGCACAGACAACATTCTGTTAACGGGAAAAGACGACTGTGCGGAGTCAGAAATGATGTGTACATGTCTACAGGGATGTGCACCACGTCCTTTGTCATGACTTTACTCCCACACCAAACTTCTATTAATCTATCTCCCCCCCCCCCCACCCAATTTCTTTAGTCATGTCATGCATGTCTATGATAAACTGGAGAGCAGACTAAGGTGAAGGTGAGGGGACTACCGGGGGAGGACGCCCATACACAGAATCAGAGAGAGAGATGGCAGCCATTCACACATACAGACACACAAAGCCAGAACTAGAATTCCAAGTCTGTTCATCAAGAATTCATCTCATTCAGACAATTCCATACGTGCTGCATCCAAATCTGCCAGCAAATATCTGGCAGACTTCATGAGCCTGCGTAACTCTACGAACTGGCGAGATGTTAGAAAGTTAAGTGGAAGGGACGGTAAGGGGACCTGACGTATGAAACACCAAGCTGACCCCACCATAATCATTACGGCATTAAGATGGTCAGTAAACAAGGCCACCAAGCTGACACCACCATAATCATTACGGCATTACGATGGTCAGTAAACAAAGCCACCAAGCTGACACCACCATAATTATTACGGCATGATGACGGTCAGTAAACAAGGCCACCAAGCTGACACCACCATAATCATTACGGCATTACGATGGTCAGTAAACAAGGCCACCAAGCTGACACTACCATAATTATTACGGCATGACGATGATCAGTAAACAAGGCCACCAAGCTGACACCACCATAATTATTACGGCATGACGATGGTCAGTAAACAAGGCCACCAAGCTGACACCACCATAATTATTACGGCATTACGATGGTCAGTAAACAAGGCCACCAAGCTGACACCACCATAATTATTACGGCATTACGATGGTCAGTAAACAAGGCCACCAAGCTGACACCACCATAATTATTACGGCATGACGACGGTCAGTAAACAAGGCCACCAAGCTGACACCACCATAATCATTACGGCATTACGATGGTCAGCAAACAAGGCCACCAAGCTGACACCACCATAATTATTACGGCATCAAGATGGTCAGTAAACAAGGCCACCAAGCTGACACCACCATAATCATTACGGCATCAAGATGGTCAGTAAACAAGGCCACCAAGCTGACACTACCATAATTATTACGGCATGACGATGGTCAGTAAACAAGGCCACCAAGCTGACACCACCATAATTATTACGGCATTACGATGGTCAGTAAACAAGGCCACCAAGCTGACACCACCATAATTATTACGGCATTACGATGGTCAGTAAACAAGGCCACCAAGCTGACACCACCATAATCATTACGGCATCAAGGTCAGTAAACAAGGCCACCAAGCTGACACTACCATAATTATTACGGCATGACGATGGTCAGTAAACAAGGCCACCAAGCTGACACCACCATAATTATTACGGCATTACGATGGTCAGTAAACAAGGCCAGTTTTATAATACTGCGGGCTGGGGTTGAACTTCAGACATCAGATCTTGAGTTCATGTCTCTTTCAAAAACAAACACCCCCCCCCCCCCCAAACAACAACAACAAAAACAAACTGAACCAACCAAACAATAAAACCACCAACCCGACGACGACAAATATTCTCTAACTTGATTTAAAACTTGTGATCACAGAAGACATAGAACAGAAGACAAGAGAAGAGACAGAAGACTTCCATAGAAGAAGACAGTGCCCGAGAGACACAAAACGATTCATAAGTGATAATAATAATAACAATAAATAATAATAATAATAATAACAGTTACTATTATTATAATTCCATTTATACAGCGCATTCCATGCCAGAATGCTCGTTAAAAAATGGGGGAGGACGGCAAGCGTCTAATCCAATGACCAAAAGCACGTTACACCAAAACATTAAAACACACACACACACACACACACACACACACACACACACACACACCAGTGTGGTAAAGTCTCAGATAGGGTCCAGCCACCACAGCAGTGGACAGAACCATGGGTGGATGACAGACTGTATTGTAGAACATTGTCTGGGTCACAATATAACATGGGTGGATGACAGACTGTATTGTAGAACACTGGGTTACAATATAACATGGGTGGATGACAGGCTGTATTGTAGAACACTGTCTGGGTCACAATATAACATGGGTGGATGACAGGCTGTATTGTAGAACACTGTCTGGGTCACAATATAACATGGGTGGATGACAGGCTGTATTGTAGAACACTGTCTGGGTCACAATATAACATGGGTGGATGACAGGCTGTATTGTAGAACACTGTCTGGGTCACAATATAACATGGGTGGATGACAGACTGTATTGTAGAACACTATTGTCTGGGTCACAATATAATATGGGTGGATGACAGACTGTATTGTAGAACATTGTCTGGGTCACAATATAACATGGGTGGATGTCAGACTGTATTGTAGAACACTATTGTCTGGGTCACAATATAACATGGGTGGATGACAGGCTGTATTGTAGAACACTGTCTGGGTCACAATATAACATGGGTGGATGACAGGCTGTATTGTAGAACACTGTCTGGGTCACAATATAAAAAGGGTGGATGACAGACTGTATTGTAGAACACTGTCTGGGTCACAATATAACATGGGTGGATGACAGACTGTATTGTAGAACACTGTCTGGGTCACAATATAACATGGGTGGATGACAGACTGTATTGTAGAACACTGTCTGGGTCACAATATAACATGGGTGGATGACAGACTGTATTGTAGAACACTACTGTCTGGGTCACAATATAACATGGGTGGATGACAGACTGTATTGTAGAACACTATTATCTGGGTCACAATATAACATGGGTGGATGACAGACTGTATTGTAGAACACTACTGTCTGGGTCACAATATAACATGGGTGGATGACAGGCTGTATTGCAGAACATTGTCTGGGTCACATATAACATCGGTGGATGACAGACTGTATTGTAGAACACTATTGTCTGGGTCACAATATAACATGGGTGGATGACAGACTGTATTGTAGAATACTATTGTCTGGGTCACAATATAACATGGGTGGATGTCAGACTGTATTGTAGAACATTGTCTGGGTCACAATATAACATGGGTGGATGACAGACTGTATTGCAGAACACTATTGTCTGGGTCACAATATAACATGGGTGGATGACAGACTGTATTGTAGAACATTGTCTGGGTCACAATATAACATCGGTGGATGACAGACTGTATTGTAGAACACTATTGTCTGGGTCACAATATAACATGGATGGATGACAGACTGTATTGCAGAACACTATTGTCTGGGTCACAATATAATATGGGTGGATGACAGACTGTATTGTAGAACACTATTGTCTGGGTCACAATATAACATGGGTGGATGACAGACTGTATTGTAGAACATTGTCTGGGTCATAATATAACATAGGTGGATGACAGACTGTATTGTAGAACATTGTCTGGGTCACAATATAACATGGGTGGATGTCAGACTGTATTGTAGAACACTATTGTCTGGGTCACAATATAACATGGGTGGATGACAGACTGTATTGTAGAACACTATTGTCTGGGTCACAATATAATATGGGTGGATGACAGACTGTATTGTAGAACACTATTGTCTGGGTCACAATATAACATGGGTGGATGACAGACTGTATTGTAGAACATTGTCTGGGTCATAATATAACATAGGTGGATGACAGACTGTATTGTAGAACATTGTCTGGGTCACAATATAACATGGGTGGATGACAGACTGTATTGTAGAGCACTAATGTCTGGGTCACAATATAACATGGGTGGATGACAGACTGTATTGTAGAACACTACTGTCTGGGTCACAATATAACATGGGTGGATGACAGACTGTATTGTAGAACACTGTCTGGGTCACAATATAACATGGGTGGATGACAGACTGTATTGTAGAACACTATTATCTGGGTCACAATATAACATGGGTGGATGACAGACTGTATTGTAGAGCACTACTGTCTGGGTCACAATATAACATGGGTGGATGACAGACTGTATTGTAGAACACTGTCTGGGTCACAATATAACATGGTGGATGACAGAGCTGTATTGTAGAACACTATTGTCTGGGTCACAATATAACATGGGTGGATGACAGACTGTATTGTAGAGCACTACTGTCTGGGTCACAATATAACATGGGTGGATGACAGGACTGTATTGTAGAACACTATTGTCTGGGTCACAATATAACATGGGTGGATGACAGACTGTATTGAGAACACTATTGTCTGGGTCACAATATAACATGGGTGGATGACAGGCTGTATTGTAGAACATTGTCTGGGTCACAATATAACATGGGTGGATGACAGACTGTATTGTAGAACACTATTATCTGGGTCACAATATAACATGGGTGGATGACAGACTGTATTGTAGAACATTGTCTGGGTCACAATATAACATGGGTGGATGACAGACTGTATTGTAGAACCTATGTCTGGGTCACAATATAACATGGGTGGATGACAGGCTGTATTGTAGAACACATTGTCTGGGTCACAATTAACATTGGGTGGATGACAGATTGTATTGTAGAACACTGTCTGGGTCACAATATAACATGGGTGGATGACAGGCTGTATTGTAGAACACTGTATGGGTCACAATATAACATGGGTGGATGACAGACTGTATTGTAGAACACTATTTCTGGGTCACAATATAACATGGGTGGATGACAGACTGTAATTGTAGAGACACTTGTCTGGGTCACAATATAACATGGGTGGATGACAGACTGTATTGTAGAACACTATTGTCTGGGTCACAATATAACATGGGTGGATGCAGACTGTATTGTAGAACATTGTCTGGGTCACAATATAACATGGGTGGATGACAGACTGTATTGTAGAACACTATTTCTGGGTCACAATATAACATGGGTGGATGACAGACTGTATTGTAGAATACTATGTGGGTCACAATATAAGGTGGATGACAGACTGATTGTGAACACTGTGGGTCACAATATAACATGGTGAGCAGACTGTATTGTAGAACACTATTGTCTGGGTCACAATATAACATGGGTGGATGACAGACTGTATTGTAGAGCACATATGTCTGGGTCACAATATAACATGGGTGGATGACAGGCTGTATTGTAGAACACTATTGTCTGGGTCACAATATAACATGGGTGGATGACAGACTGTATTGCAGAACACTATTGTCTGGGTCACAATATAACATGGGTGGATGACAGGCTGTATTGTAGAACATTGTCTGGGTCACAATATAACATGGGTGGATGACAGACTGTATTGTAGAACACTATTATCTGGGTCACAATATAACATGGGTGGATGACAGACTGTATTGTAGAACATTGTCTGGGTCACAATATAACATGGGTGGATGACAGACTGTATTGTAGAACCTATTGTCTGGGTCACAATATAACATGGGTGGATGACAGGCTGTATTGTAGAACACACATATGCCTGGTCACAATATAACATTGGGTGGATGACAGATTGTATTGTAGAACATGTCTGGGTCACAATATAACATGGGTGGATGACAGGCTGTATTGTAGAACACTGTATGGGTCACAATATAACATGGGTGGATGACAGACTGTATTGTAGAACACTATTATCTGGGTCACAATATAACATGGGTGGATGACAGACTGTATTGTAGAACACTGTCTGGGTCACAATATAACATGGGTGGATGACAGACTGTATTGTAGAACACTATTGTCTGGGTCACAATATAACATGGGTGGATGACAGACTGTATTGTAGAACATTGTCTGGGTCACAATATAACATGGGTGGATGACAGACTGTATTGTAGAACACTACTGTCTGGGTCACAATATAACATGGGTGGATGACAGACTGTATTGTAGAAACTATTGTCTGGGTCACAATATAACATGGGTGGATGACAGACTGTATTGTAGAACACTATGTCTGGGTCACAATATAACATGGGTGGATGACAGACTGTATTGTAGAAGCACTATTGTCTGGGTCACAATATAACATGGGTGGATGACAGGCTGTATTGTAGAACACTATTGTCTGGGTCACAATATAACATGGGTGGATGACAGACTGTATTGTAGAACATATTGTCTGGGTCACAATATAACATGGGTGGATGACAGGACTGTATTGTAGAACACTTGTCTGGGTCACAATATAACATGGGTGGATGACAGACTGTATTGTAGAACACTTTCTGGGTCACAATATAACATGGGTGGATGACAGACTGTATTGTAGAACATTGTCTGGGTCACAATATAACATGGGTGGATGACAGACTGTATTGTAGAACATGTCTGGGTCACAATATAACATGGGTGGATGACGGGCTGTATTGTAGAACACTACTGTCTGGGTCACAATATAACATGGGTGGATGACAGACTGTATTGTAGAACACTGTCTGGGTCACAATATAACATGGGTGGATGACGGGACTGTATTGTAGAAACACTGTCTGGGTCACAATATAAACATGGGTGGATGACAGACTGTATTGTAGACACTATTGTCTGGGTCACAATATAACATGGGTGGATGACAGACTGTATTGTAGAACACTGTCTGGGTCACAATATAACATGGGTGGATGACAGACTGTATTGTAGAACACTATGTCTGGGTCACAATATAACATGGGTGGATGACAGACTGTATTGTAGAACACTTGTCTGGGTCACAATATAACATGGGTGGATGACAGACTGTATTGTAGAACACTATTGTCTGGGTCACAATATAACATGGGTGGATGACAGACTGTATTGTAGAACACTTGTCTGGGTCACAATATAACATGGGTGGATGACAGGACTGTATTGTAGAACATTGTCTGGGTCACAATATAACATGGGTGGATGACAGACTGTATTGTAGAACACTATTGTCTGGGTCACAATATAACATGGGTGGATGACGGGACTGTATTGTAGAACACTATTGTCTGGGTCACAATATAACATGGGTGGATGACAGACTGTATTGTAGAACACTATTGTCTGGGTCACAATATAACATGGGTGGATGACAGCTGTATTGTAGAACATTGTCTGGGTCACAATATAACATGGGTGGATGACAGGCTGTATTGTAGAACACTTGTTCTGGGTCACAATATAACATGGGTGGATGACAGACTGTATTGTAGAACATTTCTGGGTCACAATATAACATGGGTGGATGACAGACTGTATTGTAGAACCTTGTCTGGGTCACAATATAAACATGGGTGGATGACAGACTGTATTGTAGAACACTATTGTCTGGGTCACAATATAACATGGGTGGATGACAGACTGTATTGTAGAACACTGTCTGGGTCACAATATAACATGGTGGATGACAGGCTGTATTGTAGAACACTGTCTGGGTCACAATATAACATGGGTGGATGACAGACTGTATTGTAGAACACTATTGTCTGGGTCACAATATAACATGGGTGGATGGCAGGCTGTATAGTAGAACACTGTCTGGGTCACAATATAACATGGGTGGATGGCAGGCTGTATTTATAACAATCTTCTTTATGTCACAATGGCCCCATGTATACAAGTGGAGACAATGAAAACCATTCTGCCTGAAATCAATAGACATCTGTTTCACGGCAGCTACAATACTGACATTTAATGCCTCACACACACACACACATGGGCGCACACAAACAAATATATATACACACGTACACACACAAACACACACATACAAACGCACACATATATACACACACAAAACGTACACACACACACACACACATGATCACAATCATCACCATTATCCAGTCAATGACACCCTGCTACGTCTTCGATTGTCTATTAAAACGGTGGAGGCGGACTCAAAAGCGCCCGCCCCCACCCCCCCCAAACTACAAAGATACATCCTCATACACGCACATACACACGTATCTCCACAACGCGGTCACTGATCGCCAGGGGTGGATGGGGAGAAGGAGGGACAGGAGGGTGGTGGTGGAAGGAGACAGCCACAAAGGGAGATCATTTGATGACAAGTCTCTTCCACAGCGCTGTCTCCATTTACAACCAGCTGTGGTGTTGGTGTCATTCAAATCAAGCCCCATTCAACCAGATCGGATTCCATCGACACTGGACCCTTCTTGTGTTCAAGACCACCGCACACACGCACACACAATCACACACACACACAATCACGCACGCACACACTCTCTCAGTCCTTTCATGGGGCCGTCTGTTTCGTGTCTTAAGACATTTTGTTTTTTGTGTGCGATTGTTTGTGTGTAAAGATATTGTTTATTTTTGTGTCTAAAGGCAGTGTGTGTGTGTGTGTGTGTGTGTGTGTGTGTGTGTGTGTGTGTGTGTGTGTATGTGTGTGTGTGTGTGTGTGTGTGTGTGTGTGTGTGTGTGTGTGTGTGTATAAAGATATTGCGCTGGTTTTTATTTTTCAAGATATTGTGATCGTGTGTAAAGATGTGTGTATTTGTGTGTAAAGACATCGTGACTGTGTGTGTAAAGACATCGTGACTGTGTGTGTAAAGACATCGTGACTGTGTGTGTAAAGACATCGTGACTGTGTGTGTAAAGACATCGTGACTGTGTGTGTAAAGACATCGTGACTGTGTGTGTAAAGACATCGTGACTGTGTGTGTAAAGACATCGTGACTGTGTGTGTAAAGACATCGTGACTGTGTGTGTAAAGACATCGTGACTGTGTGTGTAAAGACATCGTGACTGTGTAATATTGTGCTTTTCTTGTTCGTAGAAAAAAAATTTTGATTGCGTGTCGATTGCGTGTAATGACATTGTGCTTGTTTTATGTGTAAAGACATTCTGATAGCGGGTGTAAACCACAGTTACTGTTTGTGTATTATAAACCATTGTGATTGTGTGTTTTTTTGCTCACGGCTCTTGAAGCCCCAAAGGTCTGCACAGGGAATCAATCACCCGGACAATTCACTATGGATGCCATCCAATCTGCCAGCAATCAATTCAATTCAATTCATATTGCTTATAGCCCAGCCGACCACCAGAGCCTGCCAGCAATCACCCAAGGTGCAGGCAGTTGGGTGTCCTGCCCATGATTAACTTATCGTCAAGCCTGACGGCACAGTACAGTACATGTCTTTCATGCCATCTAAAGACACGGGTAAATCAATGTGTCTAGACACCGGAGAGGACACAAAAGACCACGGACTAAACTGCTACAAAAGAGAGCTTAATATCGGCACAGTGCTCCCTCCTCACCCCTACCCACTGGGTGTAGAGGTGTAACTTTATGACATGGAGGTCAACGACACGTACGTCACCATACACCAGGTGCTGGCATCACCATCACCACCATCACCTGTCATTATTATCATCACCTATCATTATCATCACCATCAACATCTCTATCATCATCATCACCATCAACATCTCTATCATCATCATCACCATTATTATCGTCACCACCATCACCTGTCATTATTATCATCACCTATCATTATCATCATCACCATTATTATCGTCATCACTATCACCTGTCATTATTATCATCACCTATCATCATCATCATCATCATCACCATTATTATCGTCATCACCATCACCTGTCATTATTATCATCACCTATCATTATCACCATTATTATTGTCACCACCATCACCTGTCATTATCATCACCTATCATCATCATCACCATTATTATCGTCATCACCATCACCTATCATTATTATCATCACCTATCATTATCATCATCACCATTATTATCGTCACCACCATCACCTGTCATTATTATCATCACCTATCATCATCATCATCACCATTATTATCGTCATCACCATCACCTGTCATTATTATCATCACCTATCATTATCATCACCATCTCTATCATCATCATCATCACCATTATTATTGTCATCACCATCATCTGTCATTATTATCATCACCTATCATCATCATCATCACCATTATTATCGTCATCACCATCACCTGTCATTATTACCATCA
>JAPXFY010000122.1:77500-85000 GCA_030674185.1 Monoplex corrugatus | reverse complement strand
ATAGCGCATATTCCATATAAAAACATGCTCACCAGCGCTTTACATTTCGCAAGAAAGGCAAAAGGTGATAAAAAATGTTCACAATTACATACACAATAAGATAACAACAAACATTAAAGCTATACAAGTAAGAAGACACATAAGAAACCACAGAATATTAAAATTTAAACACTGACTTATGTAATGAAGAAAGATTAACAGATTTTTCATATGAATAAAGAGGCATACTGTGTTTATATATTGCTGCGTGTGTGTGCTTGCGTACGTGTGTGTGTACATGTGTGTGTGCGTGCGTGTGCGTTGCTGTGCGCGTGTGTTTGTAAGAATGTGTGTGTGTGTGTGTGTGTGAGAGAGAGAGAGAGAGAGTGTGTGTGTGTGTGCGTGTGCTATGTTTGCATGCGTGTGTGTGTGTTTATGCATGCAATAGTTGTACATAAAATTATAATCAATATTTTGAATGAAGATAAAAACAGAAAAATTCTAATCCATATACAGGAAAAACATTATAACTTCAGTATTACAGCATTAATACCTTGACAATCAAAATTCCTCACAAATTATGAACTATTCGCATATCATACATCACAATTTACATACAAACAAAGATTTGAAAAAGTTTCTTAAAGTATTTCAGTCTCTTTCCCAATCAATTTCTCCCCTATCCCTTCCTCAGCTGTACACATACAGTGATACACACACATGCTCACTCAAGCACACACACACACACACCACACACACACACACACACACACACACACACACACACACACACACACACACACACACACACCACACACACATACACACATGCACGCACACACACACCTTGCTCTATAGGCCCTTATACAAAATACTGTTATACAGGCAGGAGAGATTAGTCTGATGACAAACTTGCAAACTAAGGCTCTTCAGGTTAGATGAGTTTGAAAGAGGTGGGTTTTCAGGTGCCGTTTGAAGGTTGAGAAACACTTAGTTTTTCTGAGAGACAGTGGTAGAGAGTTCCATACATTTGGGCCAAAGACAGAGAAAGATTTTTTACCAAAGGTGTCTAGAGAGAAGCGAGGAACAGTCAACAGTGAGGTGTCAGAAGAGCGGAGCGTTCGAGAAGGTTTGTAACCCTGCAGGAGGTTGGCAAGATAGGATGGCATGTTCTCGTGATAGATACACTGAAAGCAGAGACAGGCAACTTTATATTGAATCCTAGCCTTTACCGGGAGCCAATGAAGTGTTCTAAGCAGAGATTTTGCACTCTCACGCCTGGGCTTGCGGAGAACAAGGCGAGCCGCGTGGTTCTGTATGCGCTGAAGTTTAGATAGTTGATTGTCATGGAGACCTGCGAATAGAGAGTTACAATAGTCCAGTCTAGATAGTATGAAAGAGACAGCAAGCTTGTTGGTAGCATCAGTGGAAAGGAAGGAGCGAATCTTACCAATTCTGCGTAGCTGATAGTACAGAGTACGGCACAACTGTTTGACATGGGCTTCCATAGACAGTGTTTCATCCAGATAGAAGCCAAGGTTTCTAACAGTTTGTGAGAAAGATACATCACAACCAGAGATAGACATGGGGGCATGAGTAACCTGATTGACCTTTGACTTAGTACCAGTAACAATAAGCTCAGTTTTATCATCATTCATCTTCAGCTTGTTTTCACTCATCCACTTGGAGACATCCTCTATACAATCTCTCATATACATACATCTTCAATACATACATAGCTTCTACATTTTTTTGAGTGCAAAGTTTATTCAAGTACCAAAATAATCAGCAGAATGTACACTTTTCAGTAATATGTGTATCTCAAAATGTCCAAAATGCTAGTTAAGACTAATTTCGTGGTGGGAGATCACATTTGTCAATGTTTTGCTCGTTAAGAAGAAATGCTGAGGCACGTGTGTTAAAATGATATTGCTATTATAATCATTTCATTCTAAAATAAAATATACAAACAGACAAGGAAATAAAAATGACTGTAACATTTATAGGCCATTTTATCAGGAAGGGGGATTTGGAGCACCTGGTCACAACGGGAAAGCTGGAGGGAAAGAGAGCAGCAGGTAGACCCAGGGAGAAAATGCTGGACGGACTTGCAGAGTGGCTGGGGACGAGGAAGGTGGGGGAGATGCTAGGGGCAACGAGAGATAGAGACAGGTGGAAGTCCATGATCGCCAACGCCATGCGGCAGGGCACCTGATGATGATGACGAACATTGTTCACCCTAAACCAAACTGAACGTTACATCACATTATACAGAGAACTATTCTAAACGAATAACTTCGCGGGAGAATGACACGTGCCTGGCACACAATTGTTAGTTATCTACACAGATGATGGCATGAGTGTGCTTTGGATTGACGTCATTCATTTTTCTTCATGCAGTCACACCTTCACACTTCAAATGGCATAATTGTCACTGATGTCTACTAAATCTACCTATCAGCATCATATGGGTTGCATTACAGTTACTTTCCATTTGCATGAAAGAATGTTTAAACGTGGGCTTGGCCTGTGACGACATGTCCCAACATCTCCACTGAGCCAATAGATTGGGGTCACACTCTGTAAGATAGAGACAATAGATTGGGGTCACACTCTGTAAGATAGAGCCGATAGATTGGGGTCACACTGTAAGATAGAGCCACTAGGTCAGGGTCACACTGTAAGATAGAGCCAATAGATTGGGGTCACACTCTGTAAGATAGAGCCAACAGATTGGGGTCACACTCTGTAAGATAGAGCCAACAGATTGGGGTCACACTCTGTAAGATAGAGCCAATAGATTGGGGTCACACTCTGTAAGATAGAGCCAATAGATTGGGGTCACACTCTGTAAAATAGAGCCAATAGATTGGGGCCACCCTCTGTAAGATAGAGCCAATAGATTGGGGTCACACTCTGTAAGATAGAGCCAATAGATTGGGGTCACACTCTGTAAGATAGAGCCAATTGATTGGGGTCACACTCTGTAAGATAGAGCCAATAGATTGGGGCCACCCTCTGTAAGATAGAGCCAATAGATTGGGGTCACATTCTGTAAAATAGAGCCAATAGATTGGGGTCACACTCTGTAAGATAGAACCAATAGATTGGGGTCACACTCTGTAAGATAAGACAGACATGACTCTTGTATTTACTGTAGTTATAGTAGATAAAACCCCGAAAACCCGAATCGAAAACGCCATCGGGCCGTATGAAGACCTCCTGACTTCAGTGAAAAGACGCAAACTGAGGTGGTACGGGCACGTCACACGATCATCTGGACTGGCCAAGACCGTCTTGCAGGGAACAGTTCATGGAGGGAGACGAAGAGGCAGACAAAGAAAAAGATGGGAAGACAATATCAGAGAGTGGACTGGCCTTGAATGGAACATCATTCTGCGGAAAGCTGAGGACCGTGAGGAGTGGAGGAAGTTGGTTGCAAAATCTTCAGTGGTGCCTCAACGGTCAACCAGACTACGGGACTGATGATGATGATGATAGTAGATAGACTAGGAGCAAAATGAATCAAACGATAGAACTAAGACTGGTCTGACTGATGCTTGTCTGGGGATAGTCCTGGATCTTTCCAGTTATTATCATCGTCCTCAAATGGAACCAGTCGTCTGGTGTCTGAAACATTTCCATGACAACGTTTCCAGATTGTCAGTCATTCCTTCCTCCTGCTGAGTCTGTAGTCTTCTGTAGATCCTGTACTGTTTGGTTCTGACAGACCTTGACTGAGGTAGAACACTTCAGCAAAATACTTATAAATATTTTGTGAAATAATGCACAGATACGTTTTATGTTAAGTATAATGAACGTAAATAAGACGGATGGGTCACGCTTCGCCAGTTTTGCTCATTTACAAGAAAAACTTATGAAAGCGTTTTTGAATAATTGGAGTATTGTCACTGACACGAAACATACAAAAATACAAGAAATTAAAAAGATTTTTACATGGTTCAGCTTTAAGTAAACTGGAAGCTATCGTCATGTTATTCCACTTAAACCAAACCAGAAGCCAAGCTACTTACACTCCTCTTAAAACGGATGAATATCGTAGAGTTATAAATTTGCCAAAAATCATATGTGCCTGTCACACAATTATTTGTCGTCTGCAAAGGTGACAGGACAAAAGTGACTGACACAAACTTGTTCTCATCCAGTCTTTACCATACAACACTCATCATCATCATCATCAGGTGCCCTGCCGCATGGCGTTGGCGACCATGGACTTCTAACCATCTCTATCTCTCGTTGCCCCCAGCATCTCCCCCACCCTCTTCATCCCCAGCCACTCTGCAAGTCCATCCAGCATTCTCTCCCTGGGTCTACCCGGTGCTCTCTTTCCCTCCAGATTCCCCGTTGTGACCAGGTGCTCCAAAACCCCCTTCCTCATAAAATGGCCTATAAATGTTGCTTGTCTTTTCCTAATCTTCCTTATGAGTGATCTACTTGTGTCTGCCTCCTTCAAGACTGTCTCGTTTGTTTTCTTTGCTGTCCATGGAACCCTCAACATTCTTCTGAGAAACCACATCTCGGCTGCCTCAATCTTGTTCTGGCTTTGTTTGTTGACTGTCCACGCCTCGCATCCGTTACAACAGTATTGGTTCTATATAACATTCAAGAACTCTCTTCCTGATGTTAATTGATAGGCAATACAACACTACATCACTATATTTGTCACTACGCGTAATCCAATCAATTACACGTGGCTCCTACACAAGTACAACTCGTCTGCTTAAAGGAATGGGTAAACGTGGATTTAAACTGTGACCGTACAGTCACTACATCACCACTCAGCCAATACATTGGAGTCAGACTCCAAGCAAAGAGGTAGAAAATAAATCTGCCATTTACCGCCATTGTAGTAGAGAGAAGGACAATAAATCAGTGACTGAAATGAGACTGGTCTGACTGATTCCGGTCTGGGGATTGTTTTTCACCTCTCCCGTGTATTGGATCGCTGCCAGATGGGCTGAACGCTTTGAATGTGATACATCTCCATGGCCATCTTTGTGGATTGTTTATTAGTCTTCACTTCTGCTCAGTCTGTTTTAATCTGTTTTGATTTTGTTTGTAATTTGTGTGTGTCCTGCTCAACATTGATGGAAACTATATGTAGTCAACTTTAATGACAAGAAATACAGGGGGGTGCAAAAGTAGGTATACATTTATGAAAAAAGAAAACACGTACAATACTCATTGCATTTATTATACAAATAAATGAATATTGCATATACATGTAATCACAAGCACAACCTTAATCCCTCAGATATTCAAACTGCTTGCCGTCGGTATTCACACACTCCTCTAATCGAGAGCGGAATTAAGCATTATAATAATGATATGATACTTAATGTATCCCTACTTTTGCACTCCCCCCCCCCCCCCCCCCCCCCCCCCCCCCCCCCCCCTGTATATTTCGTTTTGCCAATTGTTTTCTCATCGATAAGAAAGCTGATGAAATTGTTTTCAAACGATAGGAAACTGCACGCGCTGTTGTACATTTGCGGCAAAAACAAAATACATGATTGTTTAGGAAGAAGAGAAACAAGAAGACTGCGCCATTAATTTACTTTTGAACCAAACCAAAAGCCACACATTCTCCTTAAACTGACAAGAAGTATTGTAGACAAAGAAGCAAGATGGTTCCAGAGGGGAGTAAAGGAGGCAGTTTACATCGCCGCAAGGAACCCCACCCTCAACCGTGACCGGGGCCGACACAACCTGCCATCGGTGTACTCCTCACTTATTCAGTCGCACTGTCGTGAGTTCGCTCACGGCGGTGCGCACTGAAGCCAGTTCTCAACCCAGCAGTTGCGCTGAAGAAGTCGGCCGGATCGCCGATGGAAGCTACACAGTAAGTAGCTTTTTTGTCACTGAGAGACAGGTTCAGCGAGGTAGCCATTAAGTATTGTAGAGTAATACAGTTGCCAAAGATTTACACATCTCTGGCACGCAGCTCTCAGCGGTCTGCAGACGGGACAATGTAAAAGTGATCTGCATCACACTGACTGCCATTGTTCAAACAATCACAAACAATGAACACAACAATAGATTTAACACTGCATGTTTGAGGACACATGAAAAGACGTGAGTATTCAGCCAACTGGTCTTCCTACACAAATGCCTATCAGTTAACATCAGAAAGAGAGTCATTGAATGTTATATAGAACCAATACTGTTGTATGGATGCGAGGCGTGGACAGTCAACAAACAAAGCCAGAGCAGGATCGAGGCAGCCGAGATGTGGTTTCTCAGAAGAATGTTGAGAGTTCCATGGACAGCAAAGAAAACAAACGAGACAGTCTTGATGGAGGCAGACACAAGTAGATCACTCATAAGGAAGATTAGGAAAAGACAAGCAACATTTATAGGCCATTTTATGAGGAAGGGGGTTTTGGAGCACCTGGTCACAACGGGGAAGCTGGAGGGAAAGAGAGCACCAGGTAGACCCAGGGAGAGAATGCTGGACGGACTTGCAGAGTGGCTGGGGATGAGGAGGGTGGGGGAGATGCTGGGGGCAACGAGAGATAGAGATGGTTGGAAGTCCATGGTCGCCAACGCCATCCGGCAGGGCACCTGATGATGATGATGATGATGATGATGATGGTCTTCCTACAAACTGGCTGAACATTTGCCACTGTCTTGTTGTGTCAGCCAGATATGTGCCCTCGTTCTATTTTCATGTCCTTATGGCTTAAACTTTGGTTTAAGCTGATTATCACAAATTTGTCCTTCTCTGATCCTTTCACCATCATTCAGACTATAGATTAGTCATGGATTTCTGAATAAAGCTGCCAGTCAATGACATATAACTTGCACACACGTAATACTTGTGTGGAAATTACGCAAAGGTGAAAGTATTAACACTGTGATTTAAGGAACCAGAAGAACAAGCAAACCAAAGTAAGTTCGTATTCAACACAACAAGACAAGACAAGCGCAAAATTTTCGGCCAACCAGCCTTTGTCAAGCGCGAATGCACGGTCACAAACAGACCACAAACAGCACCAAAGAACGCATAATAAAAAGAGGACTAAAAACTTCCCTGCCGCCTCGTCCAGTGGATAAAAAGGGACCAAATCAAAATGGACGAGGCGGCAGGGAAGTTTTTAGTCCTCTCTTTTTATTATCCGTTGTTTGGTGTTGTTTGTGGTCTGTTTGTGACCGTGCATTCGCGCTTGACAAAGGCCGGTTGGCCGAAAATTTGCGCTTGTCTTGTCTTGTTGTGTTGAATACGCGCTTGCTTTGGTTTGCTTGTTCTTCTGGTTCCTGTTTGCTTGGGCGCGGGCAGTCGTACTTGTTTTGGATCACTGTGATTTAAGTTGACTTTAACCATGATGTCCCTGCGTCACCATCCAGACACCGACATCTGGAGTTCAATCCCATCATGCAACAGAACAACTTGTCTGTTTACAGCCCATCTTTGTGTTCTGATCATTCTGGTGATGTCAGCTTACTGTTCCATAGGTTCTGCCCCTGTTTACAGCCCACCTTTGTGTTCTGATCATTCTG
>JAPXFY010000122.1:57500-72500 GCA_030674185.1 Monoplex corrugatus | reverse complement strand
CCACCCCACCACGAGCGTCGGATTCACATGCTAATAGTTGTGGGTTCGAATCCCGGGGTGCGCTACATTAAAACTGGCCTTCTCACTGTCCCATCTTAACATCATGATCGCCAACGCCATGCGGCAGGGCACCTGATGATGATGATGATGATGATGATGATGATGATGATGATGATGATGATGATGATGATGATGATGATGATGATGATGATGATGATGATATTATTATTATTATTATTATCATGAGCATTATTATCATCATTATTATTATTAGCATTATCATTATTCTCAACATCATCATAATTATTGTTCTTCTTGTTATGACACTAGTTGTTGCTGTTGTTGTTGTTGATTACAACAAATTTTCATACGATAATATGAGTTGCTTTCTTGGACAAAAACATATCACCACTATCTCTATGCATATCTTTTTCATTTACAATGTATTGATACAGATCTTTGCCAAAGATAATCTCTCTCTTGTCCTTCTGTGACCTTATTAATTACTTGCTGCTCATGGGGATCATCATCAACATCATCATCATCAGGTGCCCTGCCGCATGGCGTTGGCGACCATGGACTTCCAACCATCTCTATCTCTTGTTGCCCCCAGCATCTCCCCCACCCTCCTCATCCCCAGCCACTCTGCAAGTCTGTCCAGCAATCTCTCCCTGGGACTACCTGGTGCTCTCTTTCCCTCCAGCTTTCCCGTTGTGACCAGGTGCTCCAAATCCCCCTTCCTCATAAAATGGCCTATAAATGTTGCCTGTCTTTTCCTAATCTTCCTTATGAGTGATCTACTTGTGTCTGCCTCCATCAAGACTGTCTCGTTTGTTTTCTTTGCTGTCCATGGAACTCTCAACATTCTTCTGAGAAACCACATCTCAGCTGCCTCAATCTTACTCTGGCTTTGCTTGCTGACTGTCCACGCCTCGCATCCGTACAACAGTATTGGTTCTACATAACATTCAAGAACTCTCTTCCTGCTGTTAATTGACAGGCATTTGTTGGTAAGAATGCTTGTCATCTTCTTGAATGCTGTTTTGGCTTGGCCGATTCTGCCGGCTATTTCCGATGTGCTTCTGCCCTCATGAGGATACATGTCCAAAATGCAGCCACCCTGACCAACACTCAATGCCTTTTGCAGAGGACAGCAAAGTTTCTGTCCAACTTGGAATCAACAGGATAATGTGTTTGCTTCCCTCGTGGTAACCGTTGGTTTGAATTGGCTGTTGCCACATTGTCCATGGCCTTAGTCTGTGCCTTCATCATCATTCAAAAGACGTATTAGTCTCAGACGTCTGAGTAAGACAGCACAAAATGGATCTTTCTTCAGTAGATCAGAGTGGATGCGAGGTGATTGGGTTGTGACTGATTTCAATGAGTCGAGTCGTGATCTTTGCCCCCCGCTGTCCGATCTGATTCAGTGCTGTCAGATAGAATCATTGCTGTGACTTATGAAATTGCCACTGACCATCTTGGCAAATTGTCCATTGCTCCTCTTTGGTCTCTTTGTCTTTGTCTTTGTCTTTGTCTCCACATTCTTAGTTTAAAAAGAAAAGATTGTTTCACTACGACCAGAGAAACGTATGTGTCTCTCTGTCTGTTTGTGTGTTTTCTGTCTGTCTGTCTGTCTGTCTGTTTGTGTGTTTTTCTGTCTGTCTGTCTGTTTGTGTGTTTTTCTGTCTGTCTGTCTGTCTGTCTGTTTGTGTGTTTTTCTGTCTGTCTGTCTGTTTGTGTGTTTTTCTGTCTGTCTGTCTGTCTGTATGTATGTATGTGTGGGTGTTCCTGTCTGTCTGTCTGTCTGTCTGTATATATGGGTGTTCCTGTCTGTCTGTCTGTATATGTGGGTGTTCCTGTCTGTCTGTCTGTTTGTCTGTATACGTGGTTGTTCCTGTTTGTCTGTCTGTCTGTCTGTATATATGGGTGTTCCTGTCTGTCTGTCTGTATATATGGGTGTTCCTGTCTGTCTGTTTGTCTGTATACGTGGGTGTTCCTGTTTGTCTGTCTGTCTGTCTGTATATATGGGTGTTCCTGTCTGTCTGTATATGTGGGTGTTCCTGTCTGTCTCTTTGTCTGTCTGTCTGTCTGTTTGTCTGTATACGTGGGTGTTCCTGTTTGTCTGTCTGTCTGTATATATGGGTGTTCCTGTTTGTCTGTATATATGGGTGTTCCTGTCTGTCAATCTGTCTGTCTGTCTGTATATGTTGGTGTTCCTGTCTGTCTGTCTGTCTGTCTGTATATGTGGGTGTTCCTGTCTGTCTGTATATGTCGGTGTTCCTGTTTGTCTGTCTGTCTGTATATGTGGGTGTTCCTGTCTGTCTGTCTGTTTGTCTGTCTGTCTGTCTGTCTGTATATGTGGGTGTTCCTGTTTGTCTGTCTGTCTGTTTGTCTGTCTGTCTGTCTGTATATGTGGGTGTTCCTGTTTGTCTGTCTGTTTGTTTGTCTGTCATTCTGTCAGTATATGTGGGTGTTCCTGTTTGTCTGTCTGTCTATTTGTCTGTCTGTCTGTATATGTGGGTGTTCCTGTCTGCCTGCCTGTCTGTATATGTGGGTGTTCCTGTCTGTCTGTCTGTTTGTCTGTCTGTCTGTCTGTATATGTGGGTGTTCCTGTTTGTCTGTCTGTCTGTTTGTCTGTCTGTATATGTGGGTGTTCCTGTTTGTCTGTCTGTCTGTCTGTTTGTCTGTCTGTCTGTATATGTGGGTGTTCCTGTTTGTCTGTGTGTCTGTGTGTCTGTGTGTCTGTCTGTCTGTATATGTGGGTGTTCCTGTCTGTCTGTCTGTATATGTGGGTGTTCCTGTCTGTCTGTCTGTTTGTCTGTCTGTCTGTCTGTATATGTGGGTGTTCCTGTTTGTCTGTCTGTCTGTTTGTCTGTCTGTCTGTCTGTATATGTGGGTGTTCCTGTTTGTCTGTCTGTCTGTTTGTCTGTCTGTCTGTCTGTATATGTGGGTGTTCCTGTTTGTCTGTCTGTCTGTATATGTGGGTGTTCCTGTCTGTCTGTTTGTCTGTTTGTCTGTCTGTCTGTCTGTCTGTATATGTGGGTGTTCCTGTTTGTCTGTCTGTTTGTTTGTCTGTCTGTCTGTCTGTATATGTGGGTGTTCCTGTTTGTCTGTCTGTCTGTCTGTTTGTCTGTCTGTCTGTCTGTATATGTGGGTGTTCCTGTCTGTCTGTCTGTCTGTATATGTGGGTGTTCCTGTCTGTCTGTCTGTTTGTCTGTCTGTCTGTCTGTATATGTGGGTGTTCCTGTTTGTCTCTCTGTCTGTTTGTCTGTCTGTCTGTCTGTATATGTGGGTGTTCCTGTTTGTCTGTCTGTCTGTCTGTCTGTCTGTATATGTGGGTGTTCCTGTTTGTCTGTGTGTCTGTGTGTCTGTCTGTATATGTGGGTGTTCCTGTCTGTCTGTCTGTATATGTGGGTGTTCCTGTCTGTCTGTTTGTCTGTCTGTCTGTATAAGTGGGTGTTCCTGTTTGTCTGTCTGTCTGTTTGTCTGTCTGTCTGTCTGTATATGTGGGTGTTCCTGTTTGTCTGTCTGTCTGTTTGTCTGTCTGTCAGTATATGTGGGTGTTCCTGTTTGTCTGTCTGTCTGTCTGTCTGTATATGTGCGTGTTCCTGTCTGTCTGTCTGTATATATATTATGTGGGTGTTCCTGTTTGTCTGTCTGTCTGTTTGTCTGTCTGTCTGTCTGTATATGTGGGTGTTCCTGTCTGTCTGTCTGTCTGTAAAAGAAACGTGTTTGTAAGACTTTTTGTGAGGTGTTTCTGGAGAGATCTTTATTTAAATTTGATTGTTGAAAAGTTACAAAAGCGCACGTTTGGAAGGTAAAGCTCAAAGGTCAAGGTCACATGGACCTAAAAATTATCTTTAAAAAATAGCTTTCTTTTGTGTGCCAAACACGCTATCTGACAAACTTGTGGCAATACCTATGATCTGATTTCATTGTTGTATTAATTTACCATTATCCTCGGCACACTTCAATTTCAGTTCGCTCAAAATTTCTTCAAGGTCACACTGACACTGATAGATGTGACTTTTTAAGAAACACTTTCGTTTGTTATATAATGTCTTTTTTTTCTCTCTTTCTTGACAAATAACAATACGTTTGGTGTGTGTGTGTGTGTGTGTGTGTGTGTGTGTGTGTGTGTGTGTGTGTGTGTGTGTGTGTGTGTGTGTGTGTGTGTGTGTGTGTGTGTGTGTGGTGTGTGTGTGTGTGTGTGATGTGTCATATAAGTAAACAAAACGAAATAAAGAAACTATATACCAACAAAAATTACCGGGAAATACTTAGAATCGTTTTGATACATTCCATTAACATCGCTACAGACATAGAAATAATTTTTGTACGAAACTGTTGTAAATGTTTACGATTTTATTTCAATTCAGTTTCTGTCTTTCGTTCTCTGTCTGTCTGTCCGTCTGTCTGTCCGTCTGTCTGTTTGTCTGTCCGTGTGTCTGTCTGTCTGTCTGTCTGTGTGTCTGTCTGTCCGTCTGTCTGTCTGTCTGTTTGTCTGTCCGTCTGTCTGTCTGTCTGTCTCTGTCTTTCTCTGTCTCTCTCTGTTTTTCTCTGTCTCTGTCTTTTTTTCTGTCTGTCTGTCTGTCTGCCTGCCTGTCTGTCTTTCTGTCTGTCTGTCTGTCTCCCTCACTCCTTTTTTCCCCTATTTTTTTCTTTCCAATAAATGCAAGCTGATACCATTAATGGATTTTTCCATCTTTTGGCTAGACAACCACATTTTAATTTTCTTTTCCTTTTTTTTTTTTCTTTTTCTTTCTTTTTCCTGTCCTAACACTCTTACAGCAGAGAAGACGACAAACAACAAAGCGCCGTCTGCTCACCAATGCCTTGTCCTTGGACACCATCAATTTGCTGCCAGACTATCAGACTACTATCAGACAGACAGACAGACAGGCGGGTGGAGAGCCAGAGAGGCAGACAGACGATACACAACATTGACAGCTGTGGGAAGAGGCGAGGAACAATGGAGGGAACGTCCCAGACAGGTCTGTGCTATGATGTCTTTACAATATTAATAATATATCGCTGCTGTGAAGACCAATCCTCCACATTGATTTAGACACACAGAGAGTATTTCTCATTTTACGTATAAGATACAGAATGACGTACTGTACAATACACAGCTCAACAACATAATAGTCACAGTGTCTAACAGTACATTGTACTTATCTCTGGTTAGAAACATGAATAATTACATAATGTCATAAACATGAATAGTGACGTAATGTAATAAACATGAATAGTGACGTAATGTCATAAACATAAATAGTGACGTAATGTCATAAACATGAATAGTGACGTAATGTCATGAACATGAATAGTGACGTAATGTAATAAACATGAATAGTGACGTAATGTAACAAACATGAATAGTGACGTAATGTCATGAACATGAATAGTGACATCATGTCATAAACATGAATAATTACATAATGTCATGAACATGAATAGTGACGTAATGTAATAAACATGAATAATCACATAATGTCATGAACATGAATAGTGACGTCATGTCATAAACATGAATAATTACATAATGTCATGAACATGAATAGTGACGTAATGCCACAAACATGAATAATTACATAATGTCATGAACATGAATAGTGACGTAATGTCATAAACATGAATAATTACATAATGTCATGAACATGAATAATTACATAATGTCATGAACATGAATAGTGACGTAATGCCACAAACATGAATAATTACATAATGTCATGAACATGAATAGTGATGTAATGTAATAAACATGAATAATTACACAATGTCATGAACATGAATGGTGACGTAATGCCACAAACATGAATAATTACATAATGTCATGGACATGAATAGTGACGTAATGTCATAAACATGATTAATTACGTAATGTCATGAACATGAATAGTGACGTAATGTCATAAACATGAATAATCACATAATGTCATGAACATGAATAGTGACATCATGTCAAAACCATGAATAATTACATAATGTCATGAACATGAATAGTGACGTAATGTCATAAACATGAATAATTACATAATGTCATGAACATGAATAGTGACGTAATGTCATAAACATGAATAATCACATAATGTCATGAACATGAATAGTGACATAATGTAATAAACATGAATAATCACATAATGTCATGAACATGAATAGTGACATCATGTCAAAACCATGAATAATTACATACTGTCATAAACATGAATAGTGACGTAATGTCAAAACTATGAATAATTACATAATATCAAAATCATAAATAAACGTGAATAATTAATAATATAATGATCATGAATAGTGACGTAATATCAAAAACATGAATAGTGACGTAATGTCAAAACCATGAATAATTACATAATGTCATGAACATGAATAATCACATAATGCCATAACCATGAATAGTGACGTAATGTCATAAACATGAATAGTGACGTAATGCCATAAACATGAATAGTGATGTAATGTCATAAAAATGAATAGTGACGTTATGTCATGAACATGAATAGTGACGTAATGACATAAACATGAATAGTGAAGTAATGCCATGAACATGAATAGTGACGTTATGTCATAAACATGAATAGTGACGTAATGACATAAACATGAATAGTGAAGTAATGCCATAAACATGAATAGTGACGTAATGTCATAAACATGAATAGTGACGTTATGTCATAAACATGAATAGTGACGTAATGTCAAACACATGAATAGTGACGTTATGTCATAAACATGAATAGTGATGTAATGTCAAAAACATGAATAGTGACGTTATGTCAAAAACATGAATAGTGACGTTATGTCACAAACATGAACAATAACATAATGTCACAACTTAAAACAGCTGACATCAAGGAGTACCTATCAGAGTGATGTATCTGTGTTTTGTTTCTTTTTGTGATAGATCTGTCTAGCAGGTAAACATGGATATATTGATAACATAAAGATGAACATTCACTTCATCATCATCATCATCAGGTGCCCTGCCGCATGGCGTTGGCGACCATGGACTTCCAACCATCTCTATCTCTCGTTGCCCCCAGCATCTTCCCCACCCTCTTCATCCCCAACCACTCTGCAAGTCCGTCCAGCATTCTCTCCCTGGGTCTACCTGGTGCTCTCTTACCCTCCAGCTTTCCTGTTGTGACCAGGTGCTCCAAATCCCCCTTCTTCATAAAATGGCCTATAAATGTTGCTTGTCTTTTCCTTATCTTGAACTATGGGTAAATAGCTCCACTGCCTTGTGGACATCTCGGGAGAGAGTAAGGCTAAGGGAGTTAACCCTGAAAAAAAAAACCGATGGAAGGCAAGGAGAAACCACCATCGTAGTTTTCCCCAGGAAAACCTTGGACAGGAGAAAGAGAAAGAACATTCACTTAATCTTTCTTTTTGCTGCTAAGCCCGAAACATTGCGCCATGGTCCCTCAAACTATGCAGCTGTAACTTGCCAACGAGTCTGGTCTGGAATCAAGATACTGAGTCATGCTGGTTGTGTTTCTACACTGAATTCCAGTGAATAATGCTACAGACATGGAAACAATTTTTATACGAATCTGTTGTAGATGTTTACGATTTTATTTCAATTCAGTTTCTGTCTTTCGTTCTCTGTCTGTCTGTCTGTCTCTGTCTTTCTGTGCCTCTCTCTGTTTCTCTCTGTCTCTCTCTCTGTCTTTCTTTCTGACTGTCTTTCTGTCTGTCTTTCTGTATTTCTGTCTGTTTGTCTGTCTGTCTGTCTGTCTGTCTGTCTGTCTGTCTGTTTGTCTCTCTGTCTCCACTCCTTTTCCCCCTTTTTTTCTTTCCAATAAATGCAAGCTGATACCATTAATGGATTTTCCCATCTTTTGGCTAGACATCCACATTTTAATTTTCTCCTCTTTTTCTTTTTCTTTCTTTTCCTGTCCTAACACTCTTACAGCAGAGAAGACGACAGACAACAAAGCGCCGTCTGCTCATCACTGCTGTGTCCTTGGACACCATCAATTTGCTGCCAGACTATCAGACTACTATCAGACAGACAGACAGACAGGCGGAGAGCCAGAGAGGCAGACAGACGATACAAAACATTGACAGCTGTGGGAAATGGCGAGGAACAATGGAGGGAACGTCCCAGACAGGTGTCTGCTGTGATGTCTTTACAATATTAATAATATATCACCGCTGTGAAGACCAATCCTCCACATTGATTTAGACACCGAGAATATTGTTCATTTTACGTATACGATACAGAATTCTGTACTGTACAATACACAGCTGAACAATATAATCACAGTGTCTAACAGTACATTATACTTATTTATGGTTAGAAACATGAATAATTACAGAATGTCATGTACATGGATAATTACATAATGTCAGAAACTTGAATAATTACATACTGTCAGAAGCATGAGTAGTGATATAATGTCATAAACATGAATAGTGACGTAATGTCAAAAACATGAATAGTGATGTAATGTCAAAAACATGAATAGTGATGTAATGTCATAAACATGAATAGTGACGTAATGTCATAAACATGAATAGTGATGTAATATAAAAAAAAAACATGAATAGTGACGTAATGTCATAAACATGAATAGTGACGTAATGTCATAAACATGAATAGTGACGTAATGTCATAAACATGAATAGTGACGTAATGTCATAAACATGAATAGTGACGTAATGTCATAAACATGAATAGTGACGTAATGTCAAAAACATGAATAGTGACGTAATGTCAAAAACATGAATAATTACATAATGCCATAAACATGAATAGTGATGTAATATATAAAAAACATGAATAGTGACGTAATGCCATAAAATATGAAAAATTACATAATGTCATAAACACGAATAGTGACGGAATGCCATAAACATGAATAATTAAATACTGTCATAAACACGAATAGTGACGTCATGTCATAAACATGAATATCAAATAATGCTATAAACATGAATAGTGACGTAATATCAAAACATGAATAGTGACGTAATGCCATAAAACATGAATAGTGACGTAATGTCATAAACATGAATATTGGCGTAATGTCAAAAACATGAATAGTGATGTAATGTCATAAACATGAATAGTGACGTAATGTCATAAACATGA
The DNA here is from genome assembly GCA_030674185.1 of Monoplex corrugatus. Classification (NCBI taxonomy): domain Eukaryota; kingdom Metazoa; phylum Mollusca; class Gastropoda; order Littorinimorpha; family Ranellidae; genus Monoplex; species Monoplex corrugatus. The sequence continues at coordinate 63,400 of JAPXFY010000122.1, read as the reverse complement.
ATAGTGACGTAATGTCATAAACATGAATAGTGACGTAATGTCATAAACATGACTGATTACATAATATCATAAACATGAATAGTGACGTAATGTCATAAACATGAATAATTACATAATATCATAAACATGAATGGTGACGTAATGTCATAAACATGAATAATTACATAATATCATAAACATGAATAGTGGCATAATGTCATAAACATGACTGATTACATGATATCATAAACATGAATGGTGACGTAATGTCATAAACATGAATAATTACATAATATCATAAACATGAATAGTGGCATAATGTCATAAACATGACTGATTACATGATATCATAAATATGAATAGTGACATAATGCCATAAACATAACGAATTACATAATATCCTAAACATAATGAATTCCATAATATCATAAACATAATGAATTCCATAATATCATAAACACGAATAGTGACATAATGTCACAAACATGAACAATTAATAATATCATAAACATAATGAGTTACCTAATATCATAAACACGAATAGTGACGTAATGTCACAAACATGAATAATTACATAATATATACATAATGAGTTACATAATATCATAAACACGAATAGTGACATAATGTCACAAACATGAATAATTACATAATATCATAAACATAATGAGTTACATAATATCATAAACACGAATAGTGACGTAATGTCACAAAAACCATGAATAATTACATAATATCATAAACACGAATAGTGACATAATGTCACAATATCATAAACACGAATAGTGACATAATGTCACAAACATGAATAATTAATAATATCATAAACATAATGAGTTACATAATATCATAAACACGAATAGTGACGTAATGTCACAAAAACCATGAATAATTACATAATGTCATAAACATGAATAGTGACATAATGTCACAACATGAATAATTAATAATATCATAAACATAATGTTACATAATATCATAAACACGAATAGTGACGTAATGTCCAAAAACTGAATAATTACATAATGTCATAAACATGAATAGCGATGTAATGTCATAACATGAATAATATTTACATAATGTTCATAAACATGAATAGCGATGTAATGTCATAACATGAATAATTACATAATGTCATAAACATGAATAGCGATGTAATGTCATAACATGAATAATTACATAATGTCATAAACATGAATAGCGATGTAATGTCATAACATGAATAATTACATAATGTCATAACATAATACATGTAATGTCATATAACATGAATAATTACATAATGTCATAAACATGAAATATGCATAAATGTATAAAACATGAAAATTACATAATGTCATAAACATGAATAATTACATAATGTCATAAACATGAATAGCGACGTACTGTCATAAACATGAATAATTACATAATGTCATAACATGATAGTGAGTAATGTCATAACATGAATATTACATAATGTCATAAACATGAATATACTAATGTCATAAACATGAATACTTACATAATGTCATAAACATGAATAGTGACGTAATGTCATAAACATGAATATTACATAATGTCATAAACATGAATAGTGACGTAATGTCATAAACATGAATAGGACGTAATGTCATAAACATGAATAATTAATAATGTCATAAACATGAATAATAACATAATGTCATAACATGAATAGTACAATGTCATAAACATGAATAGTGAAGTAATGTCATAACATGAATATGACATAATGTCAAAACATGAATAGTGACGTAAGTCAAAAACATGAATAATTAAATAATGTCATAAGCATGAATAATTAAATAATGTCATAAGCATGAATAATTAAATAATGTCATAAGCATGAATAATTAAATAATGTCATAAGCATGAATAATTAAATAATGTCATAAGCATGAATAATTAAATAATGTCATAAGCATGAATAATTAAATAATGTCATAAGCATGAATAATTAAATAATGTCATAAGCATGAATAATTAAATAATGTCATAAGCATGAATAATTAAATAATGTCATAAGCATGAATAATTAAATAATGTCATAAGCATGAATAATTAAATAATGTCATAAGCATGAATAATTAAATAATGTCATAAGCATGAATAATTAAATAATGTCATAAGCATGAATAATTAAATAATGTCATAAGCATGAATAATTAAATAATGTCATAAGCATGAATACTTACATGATGTCATAAACATGAACAATAACATGACGTCACAACATAAAATAGCTTACATCAAGGAGTACCTATCAGAGTGATGTATCTGTGTTTTGTTTCTTTTTGTGAAAGATCTGTCTAGCAGGTAAACATTGATTTATTAATAACATAAAGATGAACATTCACTTCATCATCATCATCATCAGGTGCCCTGCCGCATGGCGTTGGCGATCATGACTTCCAACCATCTCTATCTCTCGTTGCCCCCAGCATCTCCCTCACCCTTCTCGTCCCCAGCCACTCTGCAAGTCCGTCCAGCATTCTCTCCCTGGGTCTACCTGGTGCTCTCTTTCCCTCCAGCTTTCCCGTTGTGACCAGGTGCTCCAAATCCCACTTCCTCATAAAATGGCCTTTAAATGTTGCTTGTCTTTTCCTAATCTTGAACTGTGGGTAAATAGCTCCACTGCCTTGTGGACATCTCGGGAAAGAGTAAGGCTAAGGGAGTTAACCTTGAAAAAAAAAAAACCGATGGAAGGCAAGGAGAAACCACCATCGTAGTTTTCCCCAGGAAAACCTTGGACACGAGAAATAGAAAGAACATTCACTTAATCTTTCTTTTTGCTGCTAAGCCCAAAACATTGCGCCATGGTCTCTCACGTTATGTAGCTGTAACTTGCCAACGAGTCTGGTTTGGAATCAAGATACAGAGCCATGCTGGTTGTGGTTCTACACTGAATTCTAGTGAGTAATTGTCACATGATTTGACACCACTCCGATCATCTGACTTTTCGCTTTCCACGCACTAAGCTCAATACCTATGGTCCACGAGCCTTCTCTGTTTCTGGTCCGCTCTCCTGGAACAAACTTCCTCTCTCAGTCCGTCAGCAACCTACTTTTGTCTCCTTCAAGTCCGCTCTCAAAACTCACCTTTTCTCCTCTGCATAAAATCCTGACCTCACTCAATCCCCTCTGCAGCCTGTCTCCACTCGGAGGGGAATCACATTGTAATATATAATTGTATATAATATGCTCTATAATTTTCCATTGCTATTATTCTTTCTCCCCATTTATAGCCGTGTGTGTGTGTTGTGTGTGTGTGTGTGTGAGTGTGAGTGTGCGTAGGTGTGTTTGTGTTGTGTATCTTATGTGGTTTCTTTGTGATTATGTGAGCAAAATATCTTTCCATACATATTTTTCAGCTGTTAGTAAATGGATGCTTACAAAATCACGATCAGAATCTGTATCGACAGGACAATGGTACAGCATAATTATAAAGAAATGATTCACAACATGATCACTGTGGCCTGAAAACTTTCATGTGTGTTATGTATGAAATGAACAATGGACAAATATACAGTTTTAGTTGTTTTATAGTAAACTGTAGGTAAATTTGGGTGATATGTTTAAACGATGACAGTGTTTTAAAAATGTAGGGTTTGAACGAATGTGTACTCATAATCATACATCATAATTATGAATGATCAGTAGAAAATAATTATGTAACAGCCTTAGAAGTTTGTGTTTAGTCTTTGTGTGCATAGTTCTTCTTCTTCTTCTTCTTCTTCTTGTTCTTGTTCTTCTCCTTGTTCTTCTTGTTCTTGTTCTTCTTGTTCTTGTTCTTCTTGTTCTTGTTCTTCCTTCTTCTTCTTCTTCTTCTTCTTCTTCTTCTTCTTCTTCTTCTTCTTCTTCTTCTTCTTCTTTTCTTCTTCTTCTTCTTCTTCTTCTTCTTCTTCTTCTTCTTCTTCTTCTTCTTCTTCTTCTTCTTCTTCTTCTTCTTCTTCTCTTCTTCTTCTTCGCATTCTCCTTCTTCTTCTTCTTCTTCGCATTCTTCTTCTTCTCATTCTTCTTCTTCTTCGCATTCTTCTTCTTCTTCTTCTTCGCATTCTTCGCATTCTTCGAATTCTTCTTTGCATTCTTCGCATTCTTCTTCGCATTCTTCGCATTCTTCTTGTATCGAGCTCAAAGGTTTAAAAAGAGAAATGTCACGTGATTATTTTAATGATTTGGGTAATGCTCAGCGTTGCTCCCACCAGTTCTCTGATTTTTGTCTGTTTGTTTGTTTCTTGTGTTTGTTTGTGTGTTTATTTGTTTGTGTGTTTGTGCGTATGTTTGTGTGTCTGTCTGTGTGTTTGTGTGTTTGTTTGTTTGTGTTTTTGTGTGTTTGTGTGTTTGTGTGTTTGTGTGTTTGTGTGTTTGTTTGTGTGTATGTTTGTTTGTGTTTGTTTGTGTGTGTGTGTGTGTGTGTGCGTGTGTGTGTGTGTGTGTGTGTGTGTGTGTGTGTGTGTGTGTGTGTGTGTGTGTGTGTGTGTGTGTGTTTCTGATCATATCACGTTTATCCTTCTTGTCAGCTTTTCTCAAAAAAAGCATTAAACTGGACAGTAATTGTTGTTCTCCATGAGAATTGTCAGGAACCAGGTCTAGCTGCGGTATGGCAGGATGCAGATGACGATTAAATTAAGAAACTTGGATTTTGTTTCACCAACAATATTAGGCTCTTCAGGAACATGGTAACTTGCTATGTGACACTGTTTGTTGTGTACACTCTGCTATCGGTCTCTGTATAACCCTGCGATAGTGCTGCCAATGTATATGAATTTACTTACTTTTTTAGTGCTTTTAAATACAACCCCACTTAGGCAGTTTCTGTTCAGCTCATCTTGTCTTTTCCCTTTTTTTTCTTTATCTTTTTGGTATTATTTCGACATCATCTTAATAGTCACTGAAGCTGGAACTGTTTTTACAGGGCGACAGGAAGAGAGTCCTTGAATGTTATATAGAACCAATACTGTTGTACGGATGCGACGCGTGGACAGTCAGCAAGCAAAGCCAGAGCAAGATTGAGGCAGCCGAGATGTAGTTTCTAAGAAGAATGTTGAGAGTTCCATGGACAGCAAAGAAAACAAACGAGACAGTCTTGATGGAGGCAGACACAAGTAGATCACTCATAAGGAAGATCAGGAAAAGACAGGCAACATTTATAGGCCATTTTATGAGGGAAGGGGGATTTGGAGCACCTGGTCACAACGGGAAAGCTGGAGGGAAAGAGAGCACCAGGTAGACCCAGGGAGAAGATACTAGACGGACTTGCAGAGTGACTGGGGACGAGGAGGGTGGGGGAGGTACTAGGGGCAACGAGAGATAGGGACAAATGGAAGTCCATGATCGGCAACGCCATGCGGCAGGGCACCTGATGATGATGATGACGATAATGATAACGATGAAGATGATAATCACGATGCTGTGGAGTTTCATCTAGAATTAACATTGTGTGATAAGGCTGTACTCTACGCTTAATATCATAAGATATCCCGGTGTTTATCAGGCCCGAGAGATACAGACATCTGCGATGCTGATCAGAAGATTTGAGCAACAATGCCTATCAGGAAGAGAGTTCTTGAATGTTATGTAGAACCGATAATGTTATACGGTTGTGAGGCGTGGACAGTCAACAAGCAAAGCCAGAACAAGATTGAGGCAGCCAAGATGTGGGTTTTAAGAAGAATGTTGAGAGTTCCAGCAAAGGCAGGGCATTTGATGTTGATGATCAATGTCAATCCTAATGTTACCTGTTGTTTCGCTGATGTTCATCGTCTGTGTGAATAGTTCGGTTTCTACAGGAAGGGGAGATTTTTAGTATAGCGTGACCATCCTGTTTTGTGTAACCACTGACCCAGACAGGAAACTCCTGATCCACTTGTCACATTGTGTTTGTAGCTCAAGTGTCTGTGAAAAGGCAATATGTCTGAAGGT
>JAPXFY010000122.1:35000-37500 GCA_030674185.1 Monoplex corrugatus | reverse complement strand
ATCACGACACTGAAACTGCGAGTGTTGAAAATATAATAAATCTTTGAAGACCGCTGACCTGTTGATAGCATTTTAAGTCGTCCAACTCTAAACTGGCACATGCCATTTCTTCTGGTAGTGTTCCATGTTTTGTGAGTTTGTCGTTTGTTTGCTTGTTTGTTTGCTTGTTTGTTTGCTTGTTTGTTGTTTGTTTGTTTGTTTGTTTGCTTGTTTGTTTGTTTGTTTGTTGTTTGTTTGTTTGTGTTTTGTTTGTGTGTGTGTGTGTGTGTGTGTGTGTGTATGTGTGTGGTGTGTGTGTGTGTGTGTGTGTGTGTGTGTGTGTGTGTGTGTGTGTGTGTGTGTGTGTGTGTGTGTGTGTTCTTCTTCTTTCTTTGATTTAACGTCTTTTCACTATGAGTGATATATGTGTGTGTGTGTGTGTATGTATGTGTGTGTGTGTGTGTGTGTGTGTGTGTGTGTGTGTGTGTGTATGTGTGTGTGTGTGTGTGTGTGTGTGTGTGTGTGTGTGTGTGTGTGTGTTTGTTTGTTTGTTTGTTTGTTTGTTTCATTCTTCGAATTTTTTAGTTTATATGTTTTTTTGGCTAAAAGACGAACAAGAAAACCTGATGGATGTTTGTATTTTTTCCTGAGTGTTTCTGTCCAATAGAACATTGCAAATGGACACACAGTGTTTTGTTGTAGGGGACAGGTGGATCAGTGTCGTTTTGCTGTAGGGGACAGGTGGTGGATCAGTGTCGTTTTGCTGTAGGGGACAGGTAGATCAGTGTCGTTTTGCTGTAGGGGACAGGTAGATCAGTGTCGTTTTGCTGTAGGGGACAGGTGGTGGATCAGTGTCGTTTTGCTGTAGGGGACATGTAGATCAGTGTCGTTTTGCTGTAGGGACAGGTGGATCAGTGTCGTTTTGCTGTAGGGGACAGGTGGATCAATGTCGTTTTGCTGTAGGGGACAGGTAGATCAGTGTCGTTTTGCTGTAGGGGACAGGTAGATCAGTGTCGTTTTGCTGTAGGGGACAGGTAGATCAGTGTCGTTTTGCTGTAGGGGACAGGTGGTGGATCAGTGTCGTTTTGCTGTAGGGGACATGTAGATCAGTGTCGTTTTGCTGTAGGGGACAGGTGGTGGATCAGTGTTGTTTTGCTGTAGGGGACAGGTGGATCAGTGTCGTTTTGCTGTAGGGGACAGGAGGATCAGTGTCGTTTTGCTGTAGGGGACAGGTGGTAGATCAGTGTCGTTTTGCTGTAGGGGACAGGTGGTGGATCAGTGTCGTTTTGCTGTAGGGGACAGGTGGTGGATCAGTGTCGTTTTGCTGTAGGGGACAGGTGGAGCAGTGTCGTTTTGCTGTAGGGGACATGTAGATCAGTGTCGTTTTGCTGTAGGGGACAGGTGGTGGATCAGTGTCGTTTTGCTGTAGGGGACAGGTGGAGCAGTGTCGTTTTGCTGTAGGGGACAGGTGGTGGATCAGTGTCGTTTTGCTGTAGGGGACAGGTGGTGGATCAGTGTCGTTTTGCTGTAGGGGACAGGTGGAGCAGTGTCGTTTTGCTGTAGGGGACAGGTAGATCAGTGTCGTTTTGCTGTAGGGGACAGGTTGTGGATCAGTGTCGTTTTGCTGTAGGGGACAGGTGGTGGATCAGTGTCGTTTTGCTGTAGGGGACAGGTGGTGGAACAGTGTCGTTTTGCTGTAGGGGACAGGTGGATCAGTGTAGTTTTGCTGTAGGGGACAGGTGGTGGATCAGTGTCGCTTGTCCTTCTGTCTGATGATGATGTGATTGCCATGGGTCCCTATTGGAGCTTGAGTGTGATTTGTTTTCCCACTTCATCACACTTTGCTCTGTTCGGTGACATTGTTTATTACACAACTCCTGTGTCCACTCTCTGTGATTTAAACGCATTGTGTGTGTGTGTGTGTGTGTGTGTGTGTGTGTGTGTGTGTGTGTGTGTGTGTGTGTGTATGTGTGTGTTTGTGTGTGTGTGTGTATGTGTGTTTGTGTGCAGTGTGTGTGTGTGTGTGTGTATGTGTGTGTGTGTTTGTGTATGTGTGTATGTGTGTGTATGTGTGTGTGTGTGTGTGTGTGTGTGTGTGTGTGTGTGTGTGTGTGTGGTGTGTTGTGTGTGTGTGTGTGTGTGTGTGTGTGTGTGTTCTGTAAGTGTGCGTGGGCTCTGTGTGTACGTGCATGTGTGTTGTGTTTCTGTGCCAGTGGCTCTGTGTGTCCGTGCCCCTCTGTATGTCTCATAAGAAAGATAAAAAGAAACAAGCAAACAAACAAACAAGCAAGGAAACAAAGAAACAAAGGAACAGGAAGTAACAAAACATACAGGTAAAGTAACCACTCTTTGTACAACACAGGGACAAAGATCATGTGTCACAGGATTACTTACTCTTTGAATCACACACTTGTGTTTATTTGTGGCTTTTTGACGTTCACATGCACAAGACGATCATCTGGACTGGCCAAGACCGTCTTGCAGGGGACAGTTCAGGGAGGGAAACGAAGAGGCAGACAGA
>JAPXFY010000122.1:2500-7500 GCA_030674185.1 Monoplex corrugatus | reverse complement strand
CAAAGAAAACAAACGAGACAGTCTTGATGGAGGCAGACACAAGTAGATCACTCATAAGGAAGATTAGGAAAAGAAAGCAACATTTATAGGCCATTTTATGAGGAAGGGGGATTTGGAGCACCTGATCACAACGGGAAAGCTGGAGGGAAAGAGAGCACCGGGTAGACCCAGGGAGAAAATGCTGGACGGACTTGCAGAGTGGCTGGGGACGAGGAGGGTGGAGAAGAGGCTTGGGCAACGAGAGATAGAGACAGATGGAAGTTCATGATCGCCAACGCCATGCGGCAGGGCACCTGATGATGATGATGATGAGAATGAATTCCGCTGCGAAATTCTTCCTTAAAACAATAGAATTAAAGTAATTGGGTATATGTCTTGAAGAATGCTTCCGTGAAATTACCTGAAACAAGCGAATTCAGATAATTATCGCCACCACAACTCAATTTCTTACAGAACCCAAACATTCAGTAATTTGTTTCCAAGCTTATAACACCAACTCCCGCGCGCTGTGCATCTTAATTCAAACAATCCAATCAGACTTCACGAAAAGATTATTCACATGGCTGCTTTGGAAAATCTGGCACTGAATGTCTTCAAACGGTCCCTCCTCCGTTTTCTGCAAACAAGGATTACGCGCGTGTGACATTTCACAAGGCCAACAACTCTTACAATCTGTGTCCTGAAGAGTTTCTTCCATGTCCTCGGAAAGGTAATTTTACATTCTACCCAACGATGCAATGAATTAACATTTTCAGGAAAACAATTCAACATCATTTTTTTTTCCTGAATTCATTGTCCATATACAATTTGATGAGTTTAACAAAGGGACGGAAGAAAACACGTGTGCTTGTAAATAAAAACAAAGAAAACAACTGAACAAAGGATATCAATAGCAAGCAATCACATAGAAAAATGCTTTGTCATCAACATTTGTTTATTTTGTTTCCTTTAACATTGTGTATTTTATTTGTTTACCATTTATTTATTTGTTTATTTTGTTTTATTTTATTTCATTTTATTTTATTTATTCTTTATTTATTTATTGATGAGGGGCTTGTGTCCTGTCGATCTGACTTCACTGATGTTGGCGTTGTAGTGGTTTTTTTTATTCTGGCAACTTGTGAGTGTAGCATTTAATATATCTTTCGTTTTATGTCTTTCCAGAAAGACAACTAACATAGGAACATCGATAATTTAACACACACACACATACACACACACACACACACACACACACACACACACACACACATACACACACACACACACACACACACACACACACACACACACACACACACACACACACACGTACACCGAATATGATGACACATCCATCTGTTTATCTATCTGTTTATATGTCTATCTATCTATCTATCTATCCAATGTAAGGGGCTGGAACTAAACAGCAGGAAGACTGAAGTCATGGAGATCAGTAAAGAACATGAAATCCCCTCATGCAAAATAACAGCAAATGGCACAACCTTGACACAGGTTGATCAATTCAAATACCTGGGAACGATCATTTCATCAGACGGCACATGCACATCAGAAATAGCTGGCAGAATCGGCCAAGCCAAAACAGCATTCAAGAAGATGACAAATATTCTTACCAACAAATGCCTATCAATTGACACCAGGAAGAGAGTTCTTGAATGTTATATAGAACCAATACTGTTGTACGGATGCGAGGCGTGAACAGTCAACAAACAAAGCCAGAACAAGATTGAGGCAGCCGAGATGTGGTTGCTAAGAAGAATGTTGAGGGTTCCATAGACAGCAAAGAAAACAAACGAGACAGTCTTGATGGAGGCAGACACAAGTAGATCACTCATAAGGAAGATTAGGAAAAGACAAGCAACATTTATAGGCCATTTTATGAGGAAGGGGATTTGGAGCACCTGATCACAACGGGAAAGCTCGAGGGAAAGAGAGCACCGGGTAGACCCGGGGAGAAAATGCTGGACGGACTTGCAGAGTGGCTGGGGACGAGGAGGGTGGAGAAGAGGCTTGGGGCAACGAGAGATAGAGACAGATGGAAGTTCATGATCGCCAATGCCATGCGGCAGGGCACCTGATGATGATGATGATGAGAATGAATTCCGCTGCGAAATTCTTCCTTAAAATAATAGAATTAAAATAATTGGGTATATGTCTTGAAGAATGCTTCCGTGAAATTACCTGAAACAAGCGAATTCAGATAACTATCGCCACCACAACTCAATTTCTTACAGAACCCAAACATTCAGTAATTTGTTTCCAAGCTTATAACACCAACTCCCGCGCGCTGTGAATCTTAATTCAAACAATCCAATCAGACTTCACGAAAAGATTATTCACATGGCTGCTTCGGAAAATCTGGCACTGAATGTCTTCAAGCGGTTCCTCCTCCGTTTTCTGCAAACAAGGATTACGCGCGTGTGACATTTCACAAGGCCAACAACTCTTACAATCTGTGTCCTGAAGAGTTTCTTCCCATGTCCCCGGAAAGGTAATTTTACATTCTACCCAACGATGCAATGAATTAATATTTTCAGGAAAACAATTCAACATTTTTTTTTTTTTTCCAGAATTGGTTGTCCATATACAATTTGATGAGTTTAACAAAGGGATGGAAGAAAACACGTGTGCTTGTAAATTCAAAACAAAGAAAACAACTGAACAAAGGATATCAATAGCAATCTCATAGAAAAATGCTTTGTCATCAACATTTGTTTATTTTGTTTCTTTTATCATTGTGTATTTTATTTGTTTATCATTTATTTATTTGTTTATTTTGTTTTATTTTATTTCATTTTATTTTATTTATTCTTTATTTATTTATTGATGAGCGGCTTGTGTCCTGTCGATCTGACTTCACTGATGTTAGCGTTGTAGTGGTTTTTTTTATTCTGGCAACTTGTGAGTGTAGCATTTAATATATCTTTCGTTTTATGTCTTTCCAGAAAGACAACTAACATAGGAACGTCGATAATTTAACACACACACAAAATACACACACACACACACACACATACGCACACCACACACACACACACACACACACACACATACACACACACACACACACACACACACACACACACACACACACACACACACACACACACACGTACACCGAATATGATGGCACATCTATCTGTTTATATGTCTATCTATCTATCTATCTATCTATCCAAGGTAAGGGGCTGGAACTAAACAGCAGGAAGACTGAAGTCATGGAGATCAGTAAAGAACATGAAATCCCCTCATGCAAAATAACAGCAAATGGCACAACCTTGACACAGGTTGATCAATTCAAATACCTGGGAACGATCATTTCATCAGACGGCACATGCACATCAGAAATAGCTGGCAGAATCGGCCAAGCCAAAACAGCATTCAAGAAGATGACAAATATTCTTACCAACAAATGCCTATCAATTGACATCAGGAAGAGAGTTCTTGAATGTTATATAGAACCAATACTGTTGTACGGATGCAAGGCGTGGACAGTCAACAAACAAAGCCAGAACAAGATTGAGGCAGCCGAGATGTGGTTGCTAAGAAGAATGTTGAGGGTTCCATAGACAGCAAAGAAAACAAACGAGACAGTCTTGATGGAGGCAGACACAAGTAGATCACTCATAAGGAAGATTAGGAAAAGACAAGCAACATTTATAGGCCATTTTATGAGGAAGGGGGATTTGGAGCACCTGATCACAACGGGAAAGCTGGAGGGAAAGAGAGCAACGGGTAGACCCAGGGAGAAAATGCTGGACGGACTTGCAGAGTGGCTGGGGACGAGGAGGGTGGAGAAGAGGCTTGGGGCAACGAGAGATAGAGACAGATGGAAGTTCATGATCGCCAATGCCATGCGGCAGGGTACCGATGATGATGATGATGAGAATGAATTCCGCTGCGAAATTCTTCCTTAAAACAATAGAATTAAAATAATTGGGTATATGTCTTCAAGAATGCTTCCGTGAAATTACCTGAAACAAGCGAATTCAGATAATTATCGCCACCACAACTCAATTTCTTACAGAACCCAAACATTCAGTAATTTGTTTCCAAGCTTATAACACCAACTTCCGCTCGCTGTGCATCTTAATTCAAACAATCCAATCAGACTTCACGAAAAGATTATTCACATGGCTGCTTCGGAAAATCTGGCACTGAATGTCTTCAAGCGGTCCTTCCTCCGTTTTCTGCAAACAAGGATTACCGCGCGTGTGACATTTCAAAAGGCCAACAACTCTTACAATCTGTGTCCTGAAGAGTTTCTTCCCATGTCCTCGGAAAGGTAATTTTACGCTCTACCCAACGATGCAATGAATGAACATTTTCAGGAAAACAATTCAACATATTTTTTTTTTCAGAATTGGTTGTCCATATACAATTTGATGAGTTTATCAAAGGGATGGAAGAAAACACGTGTGCTTGTAAATTCAAAACAAAGAAAATAACTGAACAAAGGATATCAATAGCAAGCAATCACATAGAAAATTGCTTTGTCATCAACATTTGGTTATTTTGTTGCCTTTATCATTGTGTTTTTTATTTGTTTATCATTTATTTATTTGTTTACTTTGTTTTATTTCATTTCATTTTATTTTATTTATTCTTTATTTATTTATTGATGAGCGGCTTGTGTCTTGTCGATCTGACTTCACTGATGTTAGCGTTGTAGTGGTTTTTTTTATTCTGGCAACTTGTGAGTGTAGCATTTAATATATCTTTCGTTTTATGTCTTTCCAGAAAGACAACTAACATAGGAACGTCGATAATTTAACACACAAACACACACACACACACACACACACACACACACACACACACACACACAGACACACACAAACACACACACACACACACACACACACACACAACATACACACACACACACATACATACAACACACACACACGCACACACACACACACACACATACATACACCGAATATGATGACACATCTATCTGTTTATCTATCTATCTGTCTGTCTATCTATCTATCTGC
>JAPXFY010001218.1:25000-30000 GCA_030674185.1 Monoplex corrugatus | reverse complement strand
GATCAGACAACACAAGCACTCTTCAGAATGAAAAAAAAAATACTGGTGTGAGGTTCCAGTTCTCCAGGGGATGTGGCACGCCTTGGACCATCTTTTGTAGACCTTTTGTTGGTAATACGTCTGGCCAGCGTCTTAAGGTTTTGTATAATTGAAAAGGAGTCGTGTGGAGAGAATATTAGTTTTAGCTCACTATCCTCTGTCTTTGTATTAAATAAAACACGGCAGAAGGGAGGGGTAGGGGTTGTGGTGGGGAATCAGACACGATTTGTACGATGTTAAAAATCCTCTGTCCTATGTGAACAAATTCAGTTTGACATTTATGACATACAACTGACAGATAAACAAAGCCTAGTACTTATGAACTTTCTTAAGAAGTGGCACATGGTTGTAATATTCTGACAGAGGGGGGGGGGGGGGGGTATCAGACAAAATTTGTACGATGTTAAAATTCTTCTGTCCTATTTGAACAAATTCAATTTGACATTAATGACATACAACCGACAGATAAACAAAGTCGAGTCCTTATGAACTTTCTTAAGACATGGCAATTTTTGTTGAAATATTTTATTTCTCTGTGAAGTTGAAACAGTCTAACAACCTCTTGTTGATGTTTGAGAGTAAAGGGTTTATGTGGTATCATCAGTTTGATAGTGGAGTGAAAACGAAAAGAAGTGTTTTTGTTCCTAAAGTATTGCGTTTATCCGCTTTTTCAAATGTCAATACGTTGTTCTAAACTCAAGACAGGCACTGCAGAGGATACAATCAATATGAAATCTTTATGCCAGTCTGTCCTCATGCTTCTGTCTCAAACATGTTTATGTAGAAGACAGACATGTCTCAAAATGGTTACAAACACTTTGCTTGATGACACAGCTATGGAGATGCAAATGTTACTTGTCATATACTAGTTATAGATAAACAAGCAAACTAATACCCAAACAAAATGACAGAGTATGTTTGCAACACTCACACACTACACACACAACAACACAACAAACAACACACACACACACACACACACACAACACACACACATACACACACACATCACACACACACACACACACACACACACACACACACACACACACACACACACAACACCACCACATGCTCCCATTTCCTGATTTTCCTAAATAAGATATTTCATAACACTCTTCTAAGTTTCTATAAAAAAAATCCTTAATTTTTTTCGTTCTGTACAAAATTCACTTTAATTAATACATTTGAAATATAGTACAGATTCATGTACACACCTCACAACCATTACTGCTATTAAATAGTTTACTTTCCACTCACACCCTTGAAGACCTCTACAGAGGAATCACCCCAGCAGAAGATCAAAGTACACAGAGGCGGTCTGTAGAATCAGAAGGGGATCAGACAACACAAGCACTCTTTAGAATGAAAGAAAAATACCGGTGTGAGGTTCCAGTTCTCCAGGGGATGTGGCACGCCTTGAACCATCTTTTGTAGACCTTTTGTTGGTAATACGTCTGGCCAGCGTCTTAAGGTTTTGTATAATTGAAAAGGAGTCGTGTGGAGAGAATATTAGTTTCAGCTCACTATCCTCTGTCTTTGTATTGAATAAAACACGGCAGAAGTGGTAGGGGTTGTGGTGGGGAATCAGACACGATTTGTACGATGTTAAAAGTCCTCTGTCCTATGTGAACAAATTCAGTTTGACATTAATGACATACAACTGACAGATAAACAAAGCCTAGTACTTATGGACTTTCTTAAGAAGTGGCACATGGTTGTAATATTCTGACAGAGTGGGGAATCAGACACGATTTGTACGATGTTAAAAATCCTCTGTCCAATGTGAACAAATTCAGTTTGACATTAATGACATACAACTGACAGATAAACAAAGCCTAGTGCTTATGGACTTTCTTAAGAAGTGGCACATGGTTGTAATATTCTGACAGAGTGGGGATATCAGACAAGATTTTTACAATGTAAAAGTCATCAGTCCTATATGGACAAATTCTGTTTGACATTAATGACATACAACTGACAGATAAACAAAGCCTAGTCCTTATGGACTTTTTTAAGAAGTGGCACATAGCTGTAATATTCTCACAGAGGGGAGGGGGAATATCAGACAAGATTTGTACAATGTAAAAGTCATCCATCCTATATGAACAAATTCAGTTTGACATTAATGACATACAACTGACAGATAAACAAAGCCTAGTGCTTATGGACTTTCTTAAGAAGTGACACACAGTTGTAATATTCTTACAGAGGGGGGATACCAGACAAGATTTGTACAATGTAAAAGTCCTCTGTCCTTTATGGACAAACTCAGTCAGACATTAATGATATACATCAACATCATCATCAGGTGCCTTGCCGCATGGCGTTGGCGATCATGGACTTCCATCTGTCTCTATCACTTGTTGCCTCAAACATCTCTTCCACCCTCCTTGTCTTCAGCCACTCTGCAGGTCCGTCTATTATCTTCTCACATGGGCTCATTGGGAAGACTGAGACCACACAGTCGAGTCTCATTCCACTTCACGGATGCTCATTGAGTCTGTCTAGTATCTAGTATCAGTTTGAAAGTAATGACATACAACTAACAGATAAACAAAGCATAATCATTATGGACTTTCTTAAGGAGTGGCACATACTTGTAATATTCTATTTCTCTATGAGGTTGAAATATTTTGACAAACTTTTGTTGGATGTCTGATAGTAAAGGGTTTTTATTGTATCTTCAGTTTTATAGTCGAGTTAAAAAGAAAAGAAATGTCTCGCCAAAGTATTACTCTTATTCACTTTTTTTAAAATGTAAATGTGTTGAATACCAGAATAAAGATAGATACTGCAGAGAATTCAGTCAATATACAATCTTTATGCCAGTCTGTCCTTATGCTTCTGTCTCAAACATATTCATGTAGAAGACTGACATATCTCAAAATGGTTAGGTGCACTATGCTCGAGATGGCACAGAACTATGGAGATGCAAATGTTCTTGTCATAAACTAGTTAATGGTAAACAAACACACAAACCAAAATGGCAGAGTATGTTGCAGCTGTTTAGTGATAAATTCTATTAGTATTTATGTCTGTATAAATAAAATTTTATTTATTTATCTATTTCATTTGTCACAATGGATATACTATGCAAAATTATGGCTTCTCTCCTCAGGAAGAGCAAGTCGCCGCAGCGCAGCGCTACCTAATTTTTTCTTTGTCTATATGCGTGTTTTTCTGTTTACCCCTATAAAATTGGCTTTTTCATTAGAACTTGCCAGAGGGAACTCCACTGTTGCTTTCGCGCAATGCGTGATGCATATTTAATCTAGGTTTATTGTCATTTGTTAATTTCCAATGTTTCGACCTTAGCTTTCTTCAAGATAAAACAAGAACAATATGGCAAGGCCACTTCCACACACACGCACACACACGCACACACACACACACACACACACACACACACACACACACACACACACACACACACACACACACACACACACACACACAAATAACCATTTCTGAAGTCCGAATTTTTTAGCACTTTATTTTCATTCAATGCATCATCATTTCCAGCTAGAATAATAATTTTCTTGTCGTAACATGGATTGATGGGCCATTCACATCACATCACATCACCGCTGCTACTGAATGATATTTTCCCTTTTAAGTGGGTCATCTAAACACTTCTATTGATGGAACTTTCGAGTAGTAGATCAAAGCCCACACTGACAGCCAAATGACTGAAAATTTTGAATCAAGACGAGTTTCCACAAACATGCGTAGGAAATGGCTAACAATTTCGTAATATTTGTGACCCCCTACCACGAAATCAGTCTTAACTAGCATTTTGGGCATTTTGAGATATACAATTCACTGGAAAGTGTACATTCTGCTGATTATTTTGGTACTTGAATAAAGGTTGTACTCAAAAAAATGTAGAAGTTATGTATGTTTAAAGTCATTAAGTTGTATGACGGCCATTTTGAGAAAACAGCCTCTAAAGTTTTTTTTGTGCTCAGCTACACACTTTCCTTAAATTTCTTTATTTGGTGGCTTTGACCCAATTTGTTTCTAATTTTCGCTGTCATTATCTGAAAGGTGCACCAAAGAGCTTTCCATCAGTATATGTGCAGGTACTGTACAGGTTATGGTTCATAATAAGAGATAACCATACGTACTTCTGGTAGGAAATTGCGTTCATTTCGCATGCGATCAATGCATTAAAATACCGATTTAAAATCGATTAATAATATTTTTTCAAGAAAAAAATGTCTGTAGGGGATAGATTATAGTCTACAGAAATCAATTTTGAGAAAAAGTCAAAACACCCCAGATAGACCCTCAGTCACCTTTTCAACTCCTAGTGCTGTTTGACTGACTGCGAGTTAAGACTGATTTCGTGGTGGGAGGTCACATTTCATATCTTTATTACACAGTGTTGTGTGTTTTTTGTTTTTATTTTGTCTTAACTAAACATTTATTGTCGAAAAGGAAAGAATGTCACACCAAAGTAAAACAGTTTCTCTCCTCATCTTCTGTTGTGTTCAATATTATTCATAAAAGGTGAAGTGTCACCATCAGGTTTTTTAACCTGATACATATAATTAGGTATTGCAAAGAAATATGATATGGTAGTATTGTATTGTATGATGGTGACCTTTAACTTTTTCTGAGTTGTATATAATAAGTCAGAAAAAGTATCAAAGAGGATTTTTTTTTTCAAACTTGTTTTCAACTTGTTTTTACGAGAGACTAAGGCAGATACAGAACATACACAAGCATTTTGTGCACATATGTGTGTATGTATGCATGTATGTATGTATGTATGTATGTATGTATGTATGTATGTATGTATGCATGTATGTATGTATGTATGTATGTATGTATGTATGTATGTATGTATGTATGTATGTGTGTATGTATGTATTATGTATGTATATATGTATGTATGCATGTATCTATACATACACACATATGCACACACACACACACACACACACACACACACA
>JAPXFY010001218.1:0-7500 GCA_030674185.1 Monoplex corrugatus | reverse complement strand
TTCCAATGTTTCGACCTTAGCTTTCTTCAAGATAAAACAAGAACAATATGGCAAGGCCACTTCCACACACACGCACACACACGCACACACACACACACACACACACACACACACACACACACACACACACACACACACACACACACACACACACACACACACACACACACAAATAACCATTTCTGAAGTCCGAATTTTTTAGCACTTTATTTTCATTCAATGCATCATCATTTCCAGCTAGAATAATAATTTTCTTGTCGTAACATGGATTGATGGGCCATTCACATCACATCACATCACCGCTGCTACTGAATGATATTTTCCCTTTTAAGTGGGGCATCTAAACACTTCTATTGATGGAACTTTCAAGTAGTAGATCAAAGCCCACATTGAAAGCCTAATGACTGAAAATTTTGAATCAAGACGAGTTTCCACAAACATGCGTAGGAAATGGCTAACAATTTCGTAATATTTGTGACCCCCTACCACGAAATCAGTCTTAACTAGCATTGTGGGCATTTTGAGATATACAATTCACTGGAAAGTGTACATTCTGCTGATTATTTTGGTACTTGAATAAAGGTTGTACTCAAAAAAATGTAGAAGTTATGTATGTTTAAAGTCATTAAGTTGTATGACGGCCATTTTGAGAAAACAGCCTCTAAAGTTTTTTTTGTGCTCAGCTACACACTTTCCTTAAATTTCTTTATTTGGTGGCTTTGACCCAGTTTGTTTCTAATTTTCGCTGTCATTATCTGAAAGGTGCACCAAAGAGCTTTCCATCAGTATATGTGCGGGTACTGTACAGGTTATGGTTCATAATAAGAGATAACCATACGTACTTCTGGTAGGAAATTGCGTTCATTTCGCATGCGATCAGTGCATTAAAATACCGATTTAAAATTGATTAATAAATTTTTTTCAAGAAAAAAATGTCTGTAGGGGATAGGTTATAGTCTACAGAAATCAATTTTGAGAAAAAGTCAAAACACCCCAGATAGACCCTCAGTCACCTTTTCAACTCCTAGTGCTGTTTGACTGACTGCGAGTTAAGACTGATTTCGTGGTGGGAGGTCACATTTCATATCTTTATTACACAGTGTTGTGTGTTTTTTTGTTTTTATTTTGTCTTAACTAAACATTTGTTGTCGAAAAGGAAAGAATGTCACACCAAAGTAATACAGTTTCTCTCCTCATCTTCTGTTGTGTTCTATATTATTCATAAAAGGTGAAGTGTCACCATCAGGTTTTTTAACCTGATACATATAATTAGGTATTGCAAAGAAATATGATATGGTAGTATTGTATTGTATGATGGTGACCTTTAACTTTTTCTGAGTTGTATATAATAAGTCAGAAAAAGTATCAAAGAGGATTTTTTTTTTCAAACTTGTTTTCAACTTGTTTTTACGAGAGACTAAGGCAGATACAGAACATACACAAGCATTTTGTGCACATATGTGTGTATGTATGCATGTATGTATGTATGTATGTATGTATGTATGTATGTATGTATGTATGTATGTATGTATGTATGTATGTATGTATGCATGTATGTATGTATGTATGCATGTATGTATGTATGTATGTATGTGTGTATGTATGTATTATGTATGTATATATGTATGTATGCATGTATCTATACATACACACATATGCACACACACACACCACACACACACACACACACACACACACACACACACACAGATATATATATATATATATATATATATATATATATATATATATATATATGTACGGATTGGTTCATTTTTCACATCACACCCTCGCAAGTTAGCAATTCTGACATAAGGTATAACCCGGGGGACGAATAGTGTCGGGTTATGAATGTCTAAACAGAGAGGAAAATGGTTATGTACATATATACCATTACAAAACTATGACAAAGTAAAACACTAGGTCGGGTTAAAGACACCAAAGAAGGGAAGCCACTCTCGGCTATCTAAAAACTCTTCAAAGGGAGATAATTTCAATGGCGAAGCCTCATCATGATGTGAGCGATGATGCGTGTGCGAGTTCTTGATGGCTTGGCTTCCAGACTGTCTGGTGCAGCCGACCAATCGTTGAAGAGCAGCCTTTGAAATCACGTGAGCTTCTTTGTTTAGAAGATAGGGAGGCTTGAAGGCATGGAGCAAATACGCACGTGTGCATACTCCCACACATGATCATAGGCGTGCACACACGCACACACACAGGGATATATGCGCGCACGCACGCATAAACACACATACACACACACGCGCATGCACACACGCGTGCGCATGCACACACACACACATACGCACATACACACACATGCACACACTCACACACATATACATGTACATGCACACACAGACAGACAGATTCAAATATATGCACGCACACACACATACATACACGCACACACACGCGCGCACATCCATACACACACACGCGCGCGTGCGCGCACGCACGCATTCACACGCGCACACACACACACACCGTCTAATATCACTTATAGTGAAAAGACGTTAAATTAAAGAACGAACGAACACACACACACACATGCGCGCACTCTCGCACACATACATACGCACACAGACAGACAGATTCAAATAATATACAGCTTTCTCTCTCATTGCATGAATCTTACACCTTAGTGGACACCTACGTATGGAAGCAGTTCCAAGATAATCAGAAAAAGTATAAAAAATGTTACATGAACTTTAAAATTAGCAAAACACGTAAGCCGTTTCCTGCCGGCAGAATTATACAAACACTTACGTATAGGTGGAAATTTGATGCATTCAAAACAAAATACACCAGGAATATTGTGTGTCTGTGTGGAAAGAAGATAACACATAGTCATATTCTGTTTTGTGTTCGGGTAAAAACGACATATTCCTACACTATCTACGAAGATACTTTCTGACACATTTGCCTCACCATCCTTAACATATGATTGTTTTGTTCGCCTGTCAAAAAGTCCTATAGCGAATTATCTTTAACACGCCGTAATTTCACATGTTCCCTGTTACGGTTAGCCAATTTTACTGTTCAAAATCGTTAATTATGGTAACGTCAGTTGTTAGTCTGTCTTTCCTGTCTTCGGCACAGTTGTTTTCTGGTTCTTTTTTGTTTTGAAGATTGACTATTTTCAAGTATCCTCTTCACTCCTCATCTAGATTGACTATTTTCAAGTATCCTCTTCACTTCTCATCTAGATTGACTATTTTCAAGTATCCTCTTCACTCCTCATCTAGATTGACTATTTTCAAGTATCCTCTTCACTCCTCATCTAGATTGACTATTTTCAAGTATCCTCTTCACTCCTCATCTAGATTGACTATTTTCAAGTATCCTCTTCACTCCTCATCTAGATTGACTATTTTCAAGTATCCTCTTCACTCCTCATCTAGATTGACTATTTTCAAGTATCCTCTTCACTCCTCATCTAGATTGACTATTTTCAAGTATCCTCTTCACTCCTCATCTAGATTGACTATTTTCAAGTATCCTCTTCACTCCTCATCTAGATTGACTATTTTCAAGTATCCTCTTCACTCCTCATCTAGATTGACTATTTTCAAGTATCCTCTTCACTCCTCATCAAACCTTTTTTTGTATGTGTGTGTCTAAAATCACTTCAGTGAATAGACATTAAATCAATGACCAACCAACAGACAGACAGACAGACAGACAGACACACATACACACATACACACACATACACACACACACACATACACACACACACACACATACACACACACACTCACACACACACACACACACACACATACACACACACACACTCACACACAACCACGCACACACACATCATCATCATCATCATCATCAGTCCCGTAGTCTGGTTGACCGTTGGGGCACCATTGAAGATTTTGCAACCAACTTCCTCCACTCCTCACGGTCCTCAGCTTTCCGCAGAATGATATTCCATTCAAGGCCAGTCCACTCTCTGATATTGTCTTCCCATCTTTTTCTCTGTCTGCCTCTTCGTCTCCCTCCCTGAACTGTTCCCTGCAAGACGGTCTTGGCCAGTCCAGATGATCGTGTGACGTGCCCGTACCACCTCAGTTTGCGTCTTTTCACTGAGGTCAGGAGGTCTTCATACGGCCCGATGGCGTTTTCGATTCGGGTTTTCACTTCTTTATTGGTTATATGATCTATGTACGAGATACCAAGGAGTTTGCGGAAGCATCTCATCTCCATTGCCTGTATCCTTCTTTCAATGTCTGCTGTTATGATCCATGTTTCGCATGCATACAAAAATATTGACATGACCAGGGAACGCATCAGTCTGATCTTGGAGCCGATTGCGATATTCTTGTCGTTCCAGATGACTTTTAGCTTGGTCATTGCAGCTGTGGTCTGTGCAATCCTGGAAAGTACCTCGGGCTTTGATCCTTCATCTGATACTATAGCTCCCAGATATTTAAATCTATGGACGGTCTCAAGTTTCTTGTTGTCTATGGTAATGTCAGTGCTGATGCCATTGGTATTATTTGTCATCAACTGGGTTTTCTCTGCACTGATCTGCATGCCATATGATGTGGAGGCCTCATCAAGATGTTTTATCAAGCTGACTAGCTCTTGCTCTTGCCCAGCTAGTCCGTCAATGTCGTCGGCAAAACGCAAGTTTGTGATTGTTCTACCTCCGATGCTGACTGTTCCCTCGTGGTCTTCAAGTGCGTCAGCCATTATTCTCTCTAAGAAGATGTTGAAGAGAGGGGGGGAAAGCAGGCATCCTTGGCGTACTCCAACTGTGGTTCGGAACCATTCGCCTATGTTGTTGTCATGGTAGACTGCACTGGTCGCCTTTTCGTAGAGGCATTCTATGGTTCTGATCAGGTTGGCATTGATGTTGTACAGCCTCATGGTTGCCCACAAGGCTGCGTGCCAAACTCTGTCGAATGCCTTCTTGAAGTCCACGAAGACGTGGTAAAGGCCTTGCTGGTGTTGCAGGTATTTCTCACAGAGCAATCTGAGGTTGAAAATTTGCTCTGTGGTACTTCTTCCTGGTCTGAAACCTGCCTGCTCTTCTTTTATTATCTCCTCAGCTTGTGGCTTCAGTCTTCTCAGAAGGATTTTTAGCATGACCTTACTTGGATGGCTGATCAGGCTGATAGTACGGTAGTTTTGGCATAGTTGTAGGTTGCCTTTCTTCGGGAGAGTGATGATCAGGGACTGGGTCCAAGGTGTTGGCCACTCACCTGTCCGCCAGATCTTATTGCAGATGATGAGTAACATATCTATCATGGCCTCTCCTCCTGCCTGGACCAGTTCTGAGGGAATGTTGTCCATTCCTGCCGACTTGCCTTTCTTCAATGATTTTACTGCAGCTTCAACTTCTTCTCGCACGATGGGGTAGCTGTCGTTGTTGGTTGGTGGAGGAACGTCTAGCACCTTGGGATCTCCTGTTGTTGTGTGTGTGTATAATTCGGAGCAGTACTCTGTCCACCTCTGCAGAATCTCTTGATCTTCTGTGAGACATTTCCCTGCTTTGCTCTGTATAGTAGTGGTTCTGCCTTGTTTTGAGCTTGCTAGTTCTTTCACAAGCTGGTAGGCTTTTTTGCTGTTATTTTTCTGCAGGTTTGCTTCGATATCTTGGCATTGTTCTTCAATCCATGTTTCCTTTGCTTTCCTCATGCCTTCTTTAACTTGTTGGTTGGCTTTTCTGTATAGTTTAGCACCTTCATTCGTACTCTTCTTTTGCTTTAGTTCTCTGCGTTTGTCGCTCAGCTTTAGTACTTCTTCCGTGACCCAGGGCATCTTTGTTGGTCGGTGTTTTCCAAGGATGTCGTTGGCTGCTTCGGTCACGGCAGTGTTGAAGTTGTTGATCAGAGTGTCTACTTCGGTGTCCACATTGTCAAGGACGAGGAGAGGAGCAAACTTCCCTCCTATCGTTGCTTGGAAGTTTTCAACTATGTTGGGGTCTTTGAGCTTCTCAAGATTGAACTTAATTCTTATGTTGCCCTGTTTCTTCATCCTCTGGAGGCGGAGTTTGAAGGTCATCATTACAAGCTCATGATCGCTTCCAATGTCGGCTCCTGGAAAGCTCCTGGTCTTTGCGATGTTAACACTTGACTGGAAGCGTCTTTTAACCATGATGTAGTCGATCTGACTGTGGTATTTTTCTCCTGGGCTGTGCCATGTCCAGCGTCTAGATGGTTTGTGTGGACCGAACGTGTTCACCACCCTCAGGTCGTTGTAACTGGCGAATTCTAGGAGCCTCAAACCTCTTTCGTTGGTCTCAGGGTTGCAGTATTGGCCACATATCCCTTTCCAGTTATTGTGTTCATCCTCTCCAATCTTCGCATTCCAGTCGCCCTGCACTATAATGATGTCTTTCTTTGGCGTCTGATCTACGATTTCCTGCAGTTGATCATAGAAATCTTCGACAGCCTCGTCATCATAGTCAGTTGTTGGGGCATAAGCTTGGATGACGGTGATGTTAAAAGGTGAAGCCTTAAGCCGAATAGTAATGAGTCTGCTAGAGACTGGTCGGCATCCCATGATGGCATTCACAGTGTCTTTGTGAATGAGGAATTCAACTCCATGTTCATGTTTGTCTTCACTGCCACTGAAGTAGAGTTTGTGGCCTTCTGGGGTAGACGTTTCTCCGAGGTTTTTCCATCGTACCTCACAGAGCCCAAGGACGTTCCATCGGTATCTCTTCATTTCATACGTTAGTTCTGCAACTTTTCCTGCTGCTCTCAGCGATCTCACATTCCAGGTGCCGATAGTAACATTTTTTCTTGTACGTAGGGATTTTGGTCCATCAGTCACATACTTTTCACCTCCGCCCTGATGGCCAGCGACGGAAGGCGCGGTCCTTGTTCCGGGCGACGACCGGGCCGGTATGGATTGAGTTGCGGTTGTAATCTTCATTTAGTGTGTCTTGGGCAATGTCGCATGGCGGAGCCCATCCCTCTCCATGCCAGACCACAGCCGACGTCCTCCATCTAGGTGGTTCGCCTTGGTCTTGAACACATAGCCGTTGAGTTCCTTGCGGAACTTCGTCCGCCTTAGCCGGTAACCTGCATCGTGGAGGTTATTCGCCCAGTGATGCAGTGTTAACATCACCCCCTCACATGGTTTGGCACGCCTGCTGAGGCGAGGTCCCGGGGTGTGGCGCTTGGAGCCAGCACGTGAGAGATTTAGAGGATGGACGAGGACCAGTGATGCCCGTCCACCCTACCAGGTAGAGTGCAACAGCCAGACATCAAAGGTACTACCTCTATCCAGAGCCCCCCAGAGCCCCCCCCCCCCCAAAAAAAAAAAGAAAAAAAAGAAGAAAAAAACACACTCAAACACACACACACACACACACACACACACACACACACACACACAAGATCCCCAAACACGCGCACCACACACACACACACACACACACTCACACATTGAGAAAGAGCTCTCAGATACACAGACTGATAATTCCAACATCCTGTCCACTTCACCCTTCAATAAATATGACCTCCTTCCACTACC
>JAPXFY010001217.1:5000-32500 GCA_030674185.1 Monoplex corrugatus | reverse complement strand
GCCTGATCTGACAATGCCTCCACGACGAAAATTGAGCGAGTTTGAGAGGGGACGAGCTGTTGCATGGTTCCAAGATGGTGTTCCCAAGCGAGAAGTGGCCAGGCGACTTCAGGTGTCCATCTCGGTCATTGTCAGACTGATTCAACGCTTCACAGCCACTGGGAGGGTCCATGAAAGACGCAGATCTGGTCGACCGAAGAAGACAAACCCACGTGAAGATCGTCTCATTGAACGACAAGCCCTGCAGACAAGAACAGCCTCTTCCAGCATCATTCGAAGGCAGTTGAGGGTGGCTACTAACATCAACATCAGCCAGCAGACCATACGGAACCGCCTTCATGGGTTTAACCTCCGTTCTCGTCGCCCAGCTGTACGGCCACGCTTAACTCCAGCCCATAGGGCAGCACGCCGCGCCTTCTGCAGACGTCACGTGAGGTAGACACGTCAGCAATGGTCCCAGGTCCTGTTCAGTGATGAATCACGCTTCACCATGAACCACAACGACGGCCGACTGAGGGTCTGGAGGCACCCAGGGCAACGCTTTATTGACACCACTGTCCAAAAAAAGGTGGCCTTTGGTGGAGGTTCTGTAATGGTCTGGGGGGCCTTCAGCCTTCACCACAGAACACCCTTGTATCATGTACAGGGTAACCTGACTGGCCTCCGATACCGGGATGAGATCCTTCGACCGCTGGCTGTGCCTACACTGCAGCAGATGGGACCGACGGCTGTCTACCAGGATGACAACGCTCGCCCCCACAGGGCAAGGGTGGTCAACGACTTCCTGCAGCAGTCTGGAGTCAACAGAATGCAGTGGCCAGCATGCAGTCCCGATCTCAACCCGATTGAGAACCTCTGGAATGAGCTGGATCGCAAAGTGAGGAGCAACCACCCCCCTCCCAGGGATGCCCAACACCTCTACCAGATGCTGCAGGCTGAGTGGCAGGCGCTTCCACAGAGGATCTTCACCAACCTGGTCAACTCGATGAGGACTCGCTGCGTCGAGTGCCAGAACAGCCATGGCGGTTACACGCATTACTGAACTTTTGGGAGCATCAGAATGCCCTGTCTTGTGATTTCAATGACTTTGGGAAATCAAATTTCGATACGTACCCACTTTGATCAAATGTACACACCAAACGATTGCTCGAAATTGAAGGCAATTGTGTATCTTTATCACTAAAGCATGGAATTAAATGTTTGCCAAACTTCAACGCATTGGCTTTCTTATTTTGAAAGTTATGAATTTTTGTGCAAGTGATCTTTAACTTTTTGTGCGTAGTGTATTTAGAAATTGAAATGACCTAGGTACTGCAAAGCCTGACCAACACATGATCGAGGAATTGAAATGAACCATGTGGTTGCCAACGACTGACAAGGTAACTTTTTTGTTTAGTTCGATCGTTCGTTCGTTTGTGTGTGTGTGTGTGTGTGTGTGTGTGTGTGTGTGTGTGTGTGTGTGTGTGTGTGTGTGTGTGTGTGTGTGTGTGTGTGTGTGTGTGTGTGTGTGTGTGTGTGTGTGTGTGTGTGTGTGTGTGTGTGTGTGTGTGTGTGTGTGTGTGTGTGTGTGTGTGTGTGTGTGTGTGTGTGTGCGTGCGTGCGTGCGCGCGTGTGTGCGTTCTTCACTCCGTGACATCGCTGCACTTTAGAAACGTGTAATGGTTTAGCTATTACATTTTTGACTAGATTTCTCCGGGTATTGTTTACCTGCATATGACTCTAATTACAAGTGTGTCTTATCTGTACTATTAATCAAAGGACGAAACTCTTGAGAATTATCTCCCATGTTGTGGCAAGCTCTGTTAGATTTTGAGAAGTTCTATACAACATGGGAGATAATTCTCAAGAGTTATGTCCTTTGATTAATATTATAAAAATTCTCCCTGTTTCCTTCTTATTTCTTTGGTATTATCTGTACTAGTTTAGCAGTAATGGCGTGGTACAAAAGCGTAGGCCCATCGGTCTTTATACGGCCCTTTCCTTGTTGGTACCGTTGTTTCCCCCGTGGAGATGCCGGGGGCTCTTTCAGTGTAAATAGTATCCCCACCTTTTGGAAATTCTGTGCTAGTGATTTTCCTCTTTTCTGTCACTCTCTTTGTTTCTGCCTTCCTCCTTTGCTTTCTATCATTTCTTCCTATCGTTTTCTGCCTTGCTGGCCAATTCACCTGTATATGTTCGATAAAGTCTTACGTACTTTTTCTTAGGATTGACAATAGGGTACATGCATTAAGTGCATCTTTGGCTTAAGGGAAGTGAGATAATAGGAAAGCAATTTTAGTTAATTTAGTCTCGTTTTCGTATATACAATAGTGTCCTTATTTATGCTTAAATTTGTATTGAAGTATGCTTTTTAAACTACCCTGTGTGATAGATTGGACGGAGTGGTCAACGCCAGGGGCACCATCTTAGATTATAATTATGCACGAACGCATTGATATGTGTACTTAATTCTTTCTTTTTTTTTTTTTTTTTTTCTTTGCCTGTTGAAGTTTTGTACATGTTTTGAAACGATTATATCCCAGATGTGGCTCTACACAGTCTGATGGGCTTTAATTAAACAACGATAACAATAACAACTTGTTCGTTTTGCTATATCTTATAATTATGCAACTTGTTTTTTGCACTATCCACACTTTTGCCTGTTTACTCTACTGTTGGAAAGACGGAAAAGTCATAATCTCAATTTGATACATGCCTACATATCCTTCGGCTATTCAGGTGGTAAATGAATTCACCTGTTTTAGGATTGGCGGTCTCCTGCAACCTGTCCCTCAACTCAGAGCGCAACGGGCAGATCGTGAAACGTGCCGTTGCCATGACGAAACTGTTAAAGAGTGGGAAAAGAACAAGCTGTCATTAGCCACCAAGACCAAAGAACAAGCTGTCATTAGCCACCAGACCAAAAAACAAGCTGTCATTAGCCACCAAGACCAAAGAACAAGCTGTCATCAGCCACCAAGATCAAAGAACAAGCTGTCATCAGCCACCAAGACCAAAGAACAAGCTGTCATCAGCCGCCAAGACCAAAGAACAAGCTGTCATCAGCCACCAAGACCAAAGAACAAGCTGTCATCAGCCACCAAGACCAAAGCACAAGCTGTCATCAGCCACCAAGACCAAAGAACAAGCTGTCATCAGCCACCAAGACCAAAGAACAAGCTGTCATCAGCCACCAAGACCAAAGAACAAGCTGTCATCAGCCACCAAGACCAAAGAACAAGCTGTCATCAGCCACCAAGACCAAAGAACAAGCTGTCATTAGCCCACCAAGACCAAAAGAACAAGCTGTCATCAGCCACCAAGACCAAAGAACAAGCTGTCATCATCTGCCAAGACCAAAGAACAAGCTGTCATCAGCCACCAAGACCAAAGAACAAGCTGTCATCAGCCACCAAGACCAAAAGAACAAGCTGTCATCAGCCACCAAGACCAAAGAACAAGCTGTCAGCAGCCACCAAGACCAAAGAACAAGCTGTCTTTAGCTACCAAGACCAAAGAACAAGCTGTCATCAGCCACCAAGACCAAAGAACAAGCTGTCATCAGCCACCAAGACCAAAGAACAAGCTGTCATCAGCCACCAAGACCAAAGAACAAGCTGTCTTTAGCCACCAACACCAAAGAACAAGCTGTCTGCCAAGACCAAAGAACAAGCTGTCATTAGCCACCAAGACCAAAGAACAAACTGTCATTAAAAAAACTGCCAAGACTTAAAGAACAAGCTTGTCATTAGCCACCAAGAGCCTACTTAGCATCATCTGTGTGTCGGCGAGAGCTGGATAGGCTACACGGACCAACACCACCGCCTCAATAGCTTCCACTTTGCGGTGTTTCTGCCATATCCTGGGCATTTCCAAACAGACCATGTGCCAAAGAAGGACGTCCTTGACCAGGCCAGCATACCAAGCGTGTACGCCTTCTTCATACGACGACGACTGCGCCAGCTTGACCATGTCCGCTGCGTGAAGGATAGATGGCCTCGTCCCAAAATCATAACCCTGACCGGAGAGCTCACTGCACAGGGTACCCTTTGCTGCGATATTGGGACATCTGTAAATGCGAGCTGCAGTCGTTGATATCAGAGTGCAGGCCTGGGAAGAGACAGCTACAAGAAGACAAAGAAGAACAAGAGGAAGAACAAGAACAAGAACAAGAACAACAGCAGGAGGAACAACAAGAACAAGAATAACAACAAAAGGAGGAACAACAAGAACAAGAGCAACAGGAACAACAACAAGAACAACAAAGGGAGGAACAACAACAGGAAAAACAACAAAAACAACAGTAGGAGGAACAACAGGAGAAACAAGAACAAGAACAACAACAACAGGGGGAGGAACAAGATTAACAACAGCAACAAGAAGAACAACAATAACAACAACAAGAACAGGATGAACAAGAACAAAACCAGGAAGAACAAGAACAGGAATAACAAGAAACGAACAAAAACAACAAGAACGGGAAGAACAAGAACAGGAAAAACAAGAACATAAAGAACAAGAATGGGAAGAACAGGAACAGGAAGAACAGCAAGAGCAGAAAGAAAAACAACAAGAAGAAGAACAGGAATAAAAACAACAGGAAGAACAAAAACAACAGGAAGAATGACAACATGAACAGGAAAAGCAGGAAGAACAACAACATGAACATGAGGAACAGGAAGAACATGAACAAGAAGAACATAAACAGGAAGAACAAAAAGAACACGAAGAACAGGAAGATCAAAAACAACACGAAGAATAACAACAAATGGAAGAACAGAAAGAACAACAAGAGGCAGACCAGAAAGAGAAGCAAGAACAGGAAGAACAACAACAACAAGAGGCAAAACAGGAAGAATAACATCAAAAGACAGAACAGGAAGAACAACAACAATAAGAGGCAGAACTGGAAGAACAAGAAGAACAGCAACAACAAAATGACCCAGAAGAACAGGAAGAACAACAAGAAGAGAAAGAACAACAAAAACAAGAACAGGAAGAACAAGAACAACAGGAAGAACATGAACAGGCACAACAGGAAGAACAACATGAAGAGGAAGAACAGGAAGAACAGCAACAACGAAAAGAACAGGAAGATCAACAAGAACAAGAAAAAAAGAACAAAAACAACAGGAAGAACATGAAGAACAACAGCATGAACAGGAAGAACAACAGCATGAACAGGAAGAACAACAGCATGAACAGGAAGAACTACAACATGAACAGGAAGAACAACAGCATGAACAGGAAGAAAAACGAAATGAACAGGAAGAACAAGAAAAGGAAAAACAAAAAACAACAGGAAGAACAGCAACATGAACACAAAAAAACAGAAAAAGAACAACATGAACAGGAAGAACAACATAAACAGGAAGAACAAGAATAACAACGTGAACAGGCAGAACAAGAGGAACAACAACAAGAGGAAGAACAACAACAAGAGGAAAAACAGAACAACATGAACAGGAATAAGAGGAAGAACAACATGAACTGGAAGAACAACATGAACAGGAAGAACGACAACATGAACAGGAAGAACTACAACATGAACAGGAAGAACTACAACATGAACAGGAAGAACAACGAAATGAACAGGAAGAACAAGACAAGGAAAAACAAAAACAACAGGAAGAACAACAACATGAACACAAAAAACAGAAAAAAGAACCACAACATGAAGAGGAAGAACAACATAAACAAGAACAACATAAACAGGAAGAACAAGAACAACAACGTGAACAGGCAGAACAAGACGAACAACAACAACAAGAGGAAAAACAGAACATGAACAGGAAGAAGAGGAAGAACAACAACATGAACAAGAAGAACAACAACATGAACAGGAAATACAACATGAACAGGAAATACAACATGAAGAGGAAATACAACAGGAAGAAGAGGAACAACAGAAAGAAGAACAACAGGAAGAAGAAGAACAACAGGAAGAAGAACTACAACAGGAAGAAGAGGAACAACAACAGTAAGAAGAATAACAACAACAGGAAGAAGAAGAACAACAACAACTGGAAAAACAACTGGAAGAAGAAAAACAACAGGAAGAATATCAACGACAACAGGAAGAATAACAACAACCGGAAGAAGAAGAACAACAACAGGAAGAAGAACAAAAACAAGAAGAAGAAGAACAAGAACAGGAAATGAAAGAAAAACAACTTGAAGAAAAAGAACAGGAAGAATATGAACAACAGGAAGAACGAGAACAACGACAGGAAGAACAAGAAGAACAACAGGAAGAGCAACAGGAAGAACAACAACAGGAAGAAGAAAAACAACAGAAAGAACAATAAATTGTCTAACAAGAACAACAAAAAGGGACTCAAAAGGCAAAAAGAAGAAGAATCCCACTCATGAACATCAAATGCCGAACACGGTGGAAACTATAAAAGAAACCAACCAAATCAACAAATGTATCTAGCACAAAAATGAAACAAAATGTCCAATACAAGAAGACGAAAAATACCCAGCATACGAAAAGCGAAGAATCCAAGACAAAAAGAATTAAACATATCCATACAACAAAACGTATCAAACACAGAACATGAAAACCCAATGCAATGAAAATATCAAAAAAATGAAAATATCGATCAAGAGACAATTCAAACAAGATGATTATGATGATAAAATTCTAAACGAGAACACACATGGCAATAAAAAGATAAAAACAAAAATCCAAAACGAAAATGTTCAGGATATAAAGCACAAAAGTATCCCAGAAAAATACATAACAATCAAATCTCCAACACGAGAAAAATATTGATAGTCAACATATACACATGAAAAATCGAAGCAAGAACAAAAAGTATCCAACACAAAAGAACAAAGCCCACCGGAAGAAGAACAGCAAAAGGAACCATCCAACACAAGGAAAACAAAGTGTCTAATGCAAGAAATACACAAACAAGAAAAACCGACACACCAAGTAAGAGAACGAATAAAAACCAACAAGAAAACAAAGATATCAAAGAAAAGAAACAAAAGAAAAACATTCAACACAACAAGAACAATAAACATCCAAAGAAGGAATCACATGAAAAACAAAAGTAAAAGAACGGAAATGTCCAAGACACTAAAAAAAAAACACAAAAATGTTCCAAGATAAAGACAAGAGAACAAATCGTCGGACACACAAAACAAAGAAAAATGACCGCAATTCAACACTAGAAGACCAGCAAAGAACATCCAGCACACGAAGACAAACAAAAAACACACAACACTAGAAGACAAGCAAAGAACATCCAGCACACGAAGACAAACAAAAAACACACAACACTAGAAGACCAGCAAAGAACATCCAGCACACGAAGACAAACAAAAAACACACAACACTAGAAGACAAGCAAAGAACATCCAGCACACGAAGACAAACAAAAAACACACAACACTAGAAGACAAGCAAAGAACATCCAGCACACGAAGACAAACAAAAAACACAAACACTAGAAGACCAGCAAAGAACATCCAGCACACGAAGACAAACAAAAAACACACAACACTAGAAGACCAGCAAAGAACATCCAGCACACGAAGACAAACAAAAAACACACAACACTAGAAGACCAGCAAAGAACATCCAGCACACGAAGACAAACAAAAAACACACAACACTAGAAGACAAGCAAAGAACATCCAGCACACGAAGACAACAAAAAACACACAACACAAGAAGACCAGCAAAGAACATCCAGCACACGAAGACAAACAAAAAACACACAACACTAGAAGACCAGCAAAGAACATCCAGCACACGAAGACAAACAAAAAACACACAACACTAGAAGACCAGCAAAGAACATCCAGCACACGAAGACAAACAAAAAACACACAACACTAGAAGACCAGCAAAGAACATCCAGCACACGAAGACAAACAAAAAACACACAACACTAGAAGACCAGCAAAGAACATCCAGCACACGAAGACAAACAAAAAACACACAACACTAGAAGACCAGCAAAGAACATCCAGCACACGAAGACAAACAAAAAACACACAACACTAGAAGACCAGCAAAGAACATCCAGCACACGAAGACAAACAAAAAACACACAACACAAGAAGACCAGCAAAGAACATCCAGCACACGAAGACAAACAAAAAACACACAACACTAGAAGACAAGCAAAGAACATCCAGCATGCGAAGACAAACAAAAAACACACAACACTAGAAGACCAGCAAAGAACATCCAGCATACGAAGACAAACAAAAAACACACAACACAAGAAGACCAGCAAAGAACATCCAGCACACGAAGACAAACAAAAAACACACAACACTAGAAGACAAGCAAAGAACATCCAGCACACGAACACAAACAAAAAACACACAACACTAGAAGACCAGCAAAGAACATCCAGCACACGAAGACAAACAAAAAAACACACAACACTAGAAGACAAGCAAAGAACATCCATCACACGAAGACAAACAAAAAACACACATCACAAGAAGACCAGCAAAGAACATCCAGCACACGAAGACAAACAAAAAACACACAACACAAGAAGACCAGCAAAGAACATCCAGCACACGAAGACAAACAAAAAACACACAACACTAGAAGACCAGCAAAGAACATCCAGCACACGAAGACAAACAAAAAACACACAACACTAGAAGACCAGCAAAGAACATCCAGCACACGAAGACAAACAAAAAACACACAACACAAGAAGACCAGCAAAGAACATCCAGCACACGAAGACAAACAAAAAACACACAACACTAGAAGACCAGCAAAGAACATCCAGCATACGAAGACAAACAAAAAACACACAACACAAGAAGATAAAAAAAAATCCATCAAAGACTCAAAAACACATACCAGACAAAAAATCAGATAAACAAATATTTTCCAAGGAAAAAGGAACAGAAAATATCCGATACGAATGAAATAAAAAGGGAAACAATATCCAACACGCACACAAAAGAAAAAGAAAAACAAAAAGAAATATACCAGAGTAGAAATACAAATCCTACAAAAGAATTAGAACGACAACAAAAACAATATCCAACACAATATAAAAACGTATCCAATACATGCGGAACACAAAATGTCCAATACAAAACAAAAACAAAAACAAAAATCCAACACACGAATAAAAGCGAAAACATCCAGCAGACTACAAACAAAAACATCCAAAGAAAACTGGCAACGAAAACGTTGAACATACGCAGAAGAAAAAGAAAGAAAAAACAAAAACACACACACACAAAAAAGAGAAACATAAAACGAAAAACAAAAATACCAAAGACAAAGAAAACAAAGGAATTCAACACAAGAAGAAAAAGCAAAGAATATCCAACACGAAAGATAAAACACATTCAACACAAAAGATGATCGAAAAAAGACCAGCGAAGGAAGAACAAAAGATATCAAACGCAAGAACAGGAACACAATCAACACAAGAACAAATAAGACCAAATACATAAAATAAGAAGAAAACAACATAATTGAACACAAGAACAGCAAGAAATGATCTAACACGAGATAAAGCTGAGAAAATATCCAATATAAACTGGAAAAGTGATTCTAGCAGAACAAGAAAAAGAAAAATGAAAACTCAAAACTTATAAATAGATAAAACCTTTCATCGCCACAAAAGACCCAAAATATCAACGCAAGAACATGAAAAAGGTTAAACACAAGAATATCCCAAATAAAGTCAGAAAAACTCAACACAACAACAACAAAAGATACCAAACAAAATGACAAGGACTCATCATACGCAAAAAAAGGTTATATCAAACACAAACACAATAAACATTATCCAAGACAAGAAACAATATCCAAGATAACAACAACAACAAATACAACACAATAAAAAGATAAATATGCAAGCCAAGAAAACGAACAGATAATGTATCTTAACATAAGATGAATAATGAAAACATCCAACACAAGAAAAACAAGGAAAAAAAACTAGCATGACAAAGATAAGAAGAAAAAATGCTTGTACTGAAACAAACAAAAAACTGATGCAAGAAGAGCATTTGATATCCGACATATGAAGAAAAGAAATTAGAACTATTCAACAGAAAAAGATACATCTATCTCGCACAATGCAAGTAGAGAAGACATCTTTAGCACAAGAAGAATAACCATTCAACGCAAAAAAAACAAAGGCATCTGAAGTGAACAACTACAAAATACCGAACACTGAAAGAAAAAAACATCAAGGCAAATAGAACAAAACCTATGCAACACAAGGGGAAAAACCCAGGGAGAAGAAAGAACAACAAAACAGAAGAAAGTACACAACATAAAAAAAAAAAAAGAAGAGAAAGCATCCAAACACAAGAACAACGTCAAACATCAGATGAGGACAAAATATAGAAACAAAATGAGCCGAAGCACAAAATCTCAAACACAAAAAGAAAATGAAATGCCTGACATCAGAAGAGCAAAAAGTACCCAACACAAGAACAATACACACAAAAAATGCCCGACACACAAAAAATGCCCGACACACAAAAATGCCCGACACACAAAAAATGCCTGACACACAAAAAATGCCTGACACAACAAAAACACAAAAAATGCCCGACACACAAAAAATGCCCGACACAACAAAAACACAAAAAATGCCCGACACACAAAAAATGCCTGACACACAAAAAATGCCCGACACAACAAAAACACAAAAAATGCCCGACACAACAAAAACACAAAAAATGCCCGACACAACAAAAACACAAAAAATGCCCGACACAACAAAAACACAAAAAATGCCCGACACACAAAAAATGCCCGACACACAAAAAATGCCCGACACACAAAAAATGCCCGACACACAAAAAATGCCCGACACAACAAAAACACAAAAAATGCCCGACACAACAAAAACACAAAAAATGCCCGACACACAAAAAATGCCCGACACACAAAAAATGCCCGACACAACAAAAACACAAAAAATGCCCGACACAACAAAAACACAAAAAATGCCCGACACACAAAAAATGCCCGACACACAAAAAATGCCCGACACAACAAAAACACAAAAAATGCCCGACACAACAAAAAATGCCCGACACACAAAAAATGCCCGACACACAAAAAATGCCCGACACACAAAAAATGCCCGACACACAAAAAATGCCCGACACAAAAAATGCCCGACACATGCCCGACACACAAAAAATGCCCGACACACAAAAACACAAAAAATGCCCGACACACAAAAAATGCCCGACACATGCCCGACACACAAAAAATGCCCGACACACAAAAACACAAAAAATGCCCGACACACAAAAAATGCCCGACACACAAAAAATGCCCGACACACAAAAAATGCCCGACACACAAACAATCCGGAACACAAGAAAAATAAGTAATCAACGCAAGAAGAACAAAAGATAACCACCACAACAAGAAGAACAAAAATAATCCAACACAAAAGTAAATGGGGGAAAAAACTGACACAAGAACAATATTGATTCAACATAAAAGAAGAAAAATACCCGAGACAGGCAGAACAAAAGACGTCGAATACAAGAAAAAAAAAAGAACAAACACTATCCAGCATAAGAACAATAAGTATCCAATACAAACAGAAGACTGAAAAAATAAGCAACATAAAAAACAAAAAAATCGCAACATTCAGAAGAAATAAAATGCAACAAAAGAAAAAAAAAAGGAAAAAAAGAACAAGGAAAAGAAAGAAATGAAATGAAAACAGAAGAATAAAAAACAGCAGAACAGAAGGAAAAGAATTCAACAGAATAAGAAAAAAAAAACCTGCCCAGTACAAGCATGGTAAATACCCAATTCAAAGAGAACAAGAAAATCCAATACAAAAAGAACAATAAGAAATAAAATCCAACACAAACAGTACAAAAACTCAAACCAGACGATGATGAAACAGTCAACACAAAAAGAAGAAATATATATTCATGTTTAGAGGAAAAATAAAAATAAAATATCCAAAACGACAACAACAAATGTCTAAGACAAGAAATTAAAAATTGCGCAAGAAATATAGAGCAATGATTCTCCAACACGAGAAGAACTTAACATATCCAACAAAAATAGAAATAAAACAATCAACACAAGAATAACAAAAACAAAACATATTCAATACGAGAATAAATAGAGTCTAGAACGACAAATAGCCAACACATTATAAAAAATTAGAAATGAACTTAAAGTATCCAACACAAAAGGAATAGAAAATATCCGACACCAGAAGAATAAACAGCAAGACTAGCCAACACACAGACAGAGCAGAAATGTTTCATACAAGATTTACACACAGAACATCCGAAGCACGAAATAGAAGAATAAAGTGATCAAATCAAGGACACAAAGTATTCAGCACACGGAAAAAAAAAAACATATCCAAGGAAAAATAAGAGAAAAAAATTTTAAAAAATACAAGAAAGTAAAATTTACTAAAGACAAGGAAAGGAAAAAAAGCAGTTTAACAGATGAAGAAAACCCATGAAAATTCAAAAGAGAAAGAAGAGCAGAACACATCCAACACGAAAAGAAAACTGAAAAAGATCGAGCACCAGAAGAACAAAAGATATCCAATTTAAGAAGAACAGACAGAAATCAACTCGAGAAGAAATAAAACAAAATACATAACATGAGATAAAAGAAAGACAAAGAAGAAACAAAGCATCCAACCCGACAAGGAATATTAAAAAAGCATAATAATTCCAGGACTTGAGACCATCCGAAAATATCAATGCATGACCATGGACAAAATGGTCAAACACAAGAAGATAAGCAATGTATATCTTGAACATGGTTTGAAAAGAAAACGAAGAATTCAACACGAGTGCAACACCAAAAGGTATGGAATACAATTCTAAGGACACGAAAACATGACAAGCAAGACAAGCAAATACAATATCCAACACAAACAGAATAAAGATTATCCAAGACAAGAAGAAAATGTCCACTACAAGAACATAAAATAGACAACACAACCAGAGGAAAACGAGAAATATCTAATAAGTAAAAGAACAGAAATTTGTTTAACATGAGTTGAATAAAAATGAAAGTATCTATTACAGGAAAAACAAAAATTATCCAACAACACAAAAATTGTATAATTCAACAAAAACAACGGCAAGATATCTGATGGAAGAAGAACAAACAATATCCAACTCGGGAAGAAAGAAACAAAACTATCCAACACAAGAACTATCTATCCTGCACAGAGAAAAGAAAAAAAACAAAAAACATCCAACACAAGTGAAGAAGAAAATGTTCACTACAAGTAGAAACAAAAATGTCTAACCAAAAAACAAAAATAAAAACAAAACAACAACAAAACAACAACAAAACAAAATCTGACACAAGAAGAGGAGAGCAAGAACTACTCACATAGAAAAAGGACAACACAATTTGACTCAAGCAGAAGAAGAACAAAACAAAACAAACAAAAACACCTCAAACAACAACAAAAGTGAATAATAAATATATACATAGATAAATAATAAACGAAGAAATACCCAACAGAACAACAAAACATATTCAACATGAATGAAGTAGACCAAAACATATCTGACACAAGAAGAAGCACAAAAGAAAGCGAGAACCAAAATATCAAACACCAAAAAACAAAAACAAAAACACACACACACACAAAAATCCCAACAACAACAACAATAAAACAACAAAAACAAAATACAAGAAAACAAAACAACAACAACAACAAAAACAATCCTACAAAAGAAAAATACACTTGCAAAAAACAAACGAACAAACAAAGAAAACACAACACAAGAAAAAAAACAAAGAATAACTTACACAAGAAAACCCATAAATAACCAACACAAAAGGAAAGAAATCCAAGGCAAGAAAAAAGCACGGATTTTTTTTTACACAAAACGAAGCGGAACTAAAGATATTCAGTTAGACGAACGGATGTGGATGACACAAGAAGAAACGCATAAGATAGCGAGAACAAAAAATATCCAACACCGAAAGAGAAAAAATAACAAAATACCAAACAAAACCGAAACAAACTAATAATGCAAGATACAGAATTCCGAACGCAAGAAGGGCAGAAAGAAATCGACACAAAAACAACAAATATGAAATACGAATACGGCAAAATTGGTTAAAATAATAAGAATAAAATGCTATCCAATAGAAAACGCCACAAAGGAGACAAGTAAAAAATAATTAGAGAAACAAACAAACAAGCAAAAACCATAACTTTGTCACTCCACTTAGGCCAATGGATGCGGATGACTAGGGACTTTGTACCATGACTTTGTACATGACTTTGTCATTCCAGTAACACCAACGGATGTGCAGATGACTGCAGACTTTGTACCATGACTTTGTCGCTCCACGTAGACCAAGGGATGCGGATGACCAGGGACTTTGTACCATGACTTTGTCGCTCCACGTAGACCAAGGGATGCGGATGACCAGGCCAGGGACTTTGTACCATGACTTTGTCATTCTGTACCATGACTTTGTCTTTCCAGTCAGACCAACGGATGCGGATGACTAGGGACTTTGTACCATGACTTTGTCTTTCCAGTCAGACCAACAGATGCGGATGACTAGGGACTTTGTACCATGACTTTGTCTTTCCAGTCAGACCAACAGATGCGGATGACTAGGGATTTTGTACCATGACTTTGTCTTTCCAGTCAGACCAACGGATGCGGATGACTAGGGACTTTGTACCATGACTTTGTCTTTCCAGTCAGACCAACAGATGCGGATGACTAGGGACTTTGTACCATGACTTTGTCTTTCTAGTCAGACCAATAGATGCGGATGACTAGGGACTTTGTACCATGACTTTGTCTTTCCAATCAGACCAACAGATGCGGATGACTAGGGACTTTGTACCATGACTTTGTCTTTCCAGTCAGACCAACAGATGCGGATGACTAGGGACTTTGTACCATGACTTTGTCTTTCCAGTCAGACCAACGGATGCGGATGACTAGGGACTTTGTACCATGCCTTTGTTATTCCAGTTAGACCAAGGGATGTGGATGACTAGGGACTTTGTTGGATATGGAACGGTGTTGGCTGTGGCTTAACAAGCCGATTCCAGAGTAGCAGTCCTCGGCACGACTAAGACATTATAAATGACTGATGACTGTGGTTGAGTTGTCGCTGTTGCAGCTTCTCTTCTCTCTTCTGCCCGACCACAGTGGAGTTCGTTTCTCCTCTGCAATGGTGAGGCCTGTATGTACAGCCTGTCGCCAGGTACAGCGATTTGTATTTGTCTCTCCAGAGGTGCCTACATTGATATCAGCAGACTTCAGGTCACGTTTGCAGACGTCCCTATACCGTAGCAGTGGACACACCGTGGGCCGAGACCCAGCGGCGAGCTCTCCATACAGGATATCTTTTTGAATATGGGTATTTTTCATACAGTGCAAATGGCCAAGCCATCGCAGTCAACGTTGTGTAAAGGTCTCACATGCTTAGCATGCTGGCCTGGTCAAGGACCTCCTTGTTAGGCACACAGTCCTTCAAGGAAATGCTCATATGGTGCAAGCACCGTTGACGGAAGCTACTGAGAAGTGCTATTGGCGCACCCACGTTGTCCAGTTCTCTGTACCGTACAGGTGAGTACTCAGTATGCAGGCTCTGTACGCTCCAGTCTTGGTGGCTGTGGTGAGTTTATCATTTACCCGCACTCTGTTGGACATCCTGGCCATGGCAGTGACAGCTTTCCCTGTCTGATGAGCTGTAGGTCGAGGAACAGGTTGCTGGACATTGCTGATCCTCCTCCTCCTCCTCATCAAGCGCCCTGCCGCATGGCGTTGGCAATCATGGCCCTCCATATGTATCTATCCCTTGTTGCTGCAAGCGCATCTTCCACCTTCTCTGTCCTCAGCCACCCTGCAAGTCCGTCCAGTATTTTCTCCCTCCCTGGGTCTACCTGGTGCTCTCTTTCCTCCAGCTTTTTTGTTTGTTGATCCTTCTCATCATCATCAAGTGCCTTGCCACATGGCATTGGCGATCATGGCCTTCCATCTGTTTCTATCCCTTGTCTCAAGCACCTCCTCCACTCTCTTTGTCTTCAGCCACTATGCAAGTCCGTCCGATATCTTCTCCCTTGGTCTACCTGGTGCTCTCTTTCCCGTCAGCTTTCCTGTTTGTGACCAGGTGCTCCAATTCCCCTTTCCTCATAAAATGGCATATAAATGTTGTTGATCCTGTGTAGGTGAAATCTTTAGCACTTAAACGGTGTCGTCGCTGATGCTGGGGTCTTTGCCGATCTTCTGCCCCATGATCTCTGTCTTCTTCAGACTGTTGTTGAGGCCACTAACCTCTGGGCAAGCATTCGTTTGGGTGCTGACTAGCTTCAGGAGAGTGGGCTGTGTATCAGATGTTAAAGCAGCATCATCAACAAAATGTATCTTCGACCCTGATGCAGTGTCGTCCTTGCTCTGAAGCGTGCAAAGTTTAAAGAGCTGGCCCCCATGAGCTGGCCTATTTCTGCCTTGATAGTTCAATAATTCTAGGGTCGTAGGGGAGTGAGGTGGCAGAGACCTCAACTTTTTCCGGGACCAGCACCACGAGGGCGGCGCCCATCCCTCTCCCTCGATTCAAATTCATACTCATATTCACATTTCTTTCACCAGGACTTCAATAAGGCAAGAAGGCTAATTGGTCTAAAGGGGTGGGACCTGGGTAATCAACTTATCTCTCCAATGCTTTTTCGTTTTTACCAAGACAGCCGGGCAATACCTTGCTCTTCACAATTTTCAACTGCCGTGAGATCATTAACTTGCGCAGCCAGAAGGCACACGGGTCCGACTCGTTTCTCGTCCCCTTCCGAAGGACCATTGAAAGCATTATTGTTGTTATCGTCGTCGTTACTATGATCATAACTGTGATCGTTACTATTATTAGTACTATGATTGTTAGTATTATCATTACTATGATCGTTACTTTTATTATCAATAGTATTATTACTATTATTATTACTATGATCGTTACTTTTATTATCAATAGTATTATTACTATTATTATTACTATGATCGTTACTTTTATTATTATTTTTATTATTATTATTATTATTATTATTATTATTATTATTATTATTATTATTATTATTATTATTATTATTATTATTATTATTATTATTACTATCATTATTACTGTGATCGTTACTTTTTATTATTATTATTATTATTATTATTATTATTATTATTATTATTATTATTATTATCATTATTACTATTATTATTACTATGATCGTTACTTTTATTATTATTATTATTATTACTATTATTATTACTATGATCGTTACTTTTATTATTATTATTATTATTATTACTATTATTATTACTATGATCGTTACTTTTATTATTATTATTATTATTATTATTATTATTATTATTATTATCATTATTATTATTATTACTATTATTATTATCATTATTATTATTACTGTTATTATTACTATGATCGTTACTTTTATTATCATCATTATTATTATTATTATTATTATTACTATGATTATTATCATAATTATTATTACTGTTGTTATTACTATGATCGTTACTTTTATTATTATTATTATTACTATTATTATTACTATATTACTATTATTATTGTTATTATTACATTGTCGTGATATTCTATCATTGTCCTCCTTTCAAATCAAGTTTCATTTCATCGAGTGTTTCTTCAAGAACACGGTGATCTTTAGAAGTAGACAATTGTGATGTCTGTAATAATGTTTATAAAAAGTGAAATTGTTACAAATGATTTGACCATCTTGTCAAATATATATTACTGTCGCAACGGAATCACTTTCGTAAATGTCATTTAAAAAAAAAAAAGGAGATTGATGGATCATTTTATTAGATACATTACTGTCGAAACGGATTTACTTTCACTAAGATCATCATTGTAAAAAGGGAGATAGACACTAGTTAATTTTCATCCGTAGGTTATTGGGGGGGGGGGGGGGGGGGGGGGGGGGGGGGGAGGGGGGCTCTTTCTGTATAAATAGTATCTCCATCTTCTGGAAATTCTGTGCTAGAAATGTCTTCTTTTCTGTCACTCACTCTCTGTGTTTCTGTCTAATTCCTTTCCTTTCTGTGATTTCTTCCTATTATTTTTTGCCTTGCTGATCCATTCATCTGTATGTGTTCATGTACTTTCTCTTAGGATTGATAATTGGGTACATGTATTAAGTGCATTGTTGGCTCTAAGGAGGTGACATATGCGTAAGCAATTTTAGGTAATTTAGGTCCGTTTTTATATGTTTTGGTGTCCTTAGGTATGCTTAAATTTGTTTTCAGGTGTTTTTTAAATCCCCTGTGCGATAAATTGGACGTAATGGTCAACGCCAGAGGCATGTCCTTAGATTATATGCGCGAATGCATTGATATGTGTATTTAATGTTCTTTTCTCTTCTTTTATGCCCCTGTTGGAGTGTTGTATGTTTTGAAATGGTTATAGCCCTGATATGGCTCTACGCAGTCGGCTGGGCTTTAAACAACAATAACAACAATAACTGTTGCTATTGGTGATCTGCTGCTTCTATAAAAGCAACTAGATACTACTACTGCTACTGCTGCTGCTGTTGTGTTGCTGCTGGTACTACTACTACCACTACTACTACTACTACTACTACCACCACTACTACCACTACTACTACTACTACTACTACTACTACTACTACTACTACCACTGCTACTACCACAGTTTCAGTAGCAACAGCAAATATTAAAAATACTAGTTTTATTATTGCTGCTGTTACAATATTAAAAGCAAAAGCTACTGCTATTACAATACTGCTCTTTGTTGCTGCCAGAGCAAGAGCAACTATTGCTAATATTAGTATTGATATTGCTGCGGTTACTACCGTTGCTACGACTA
The DNA here is from genome assembly GCA_030674185.1 of Monoplex corrugatus. Lineage (NCBI taxonomy): Eukaryota > Metazoa > Mollusca > Gastropoda > Littorinimorpha > Ranellidae > Monoplex > Monoplex corrugatus. Next base: position 13,668 of record JAPXFY010001217.1, on the reverse strand, counting down.
TCTCTGCTATTGCTGCAGCTGCTACCGTCACCGTCACCGTCACCGATCCCTAAGACTGGCCGTCCGTCGGGGCGCCTCCGAAGACTTGACAACAACCTTTCTCCACTCCTCCCTGCTCTCCGCTTTCCTTAGGGTATCCCTCAGCTTCAGGCCCGTCCACTCTCGAATATTATCTTCCCATCTCTTCTTTTGTCTGCCTCTTTTCCTTCCTCCCGAGACTGTGCCTTGCAGGATTGTCTTGGCAAGGCCGGATGATCGAGTGATGTGTCCATACCATGTTAGTTTGCGTCATCTTACTAAGGTCAGGAGGTCAGTGTAAGGCCCGATTTCATTTTGAATTCTTCTTTTGACTTCGTCATTCGTGATGCGATCTATGTATGTGACGCCGAGAAGTTTACGAAAGCATCTCATTTCAACCACCCTGATTCTTCTTTCCGCATCCGCTGTTTTAAGGTCCATGATTCGCAAGCGTATAAGAATATTGACATGACCAGGGAACGCATCAGTCTGATCTTTGAGCTGGTGGCGATGTTACTGTTGTTCCATATGGAAAAGAACAAGAGTTTTAATCAACCTAGTGGACCGTCTTGGAAAGACCTCCTCTGATTATGGCATGGAAATCAGCGCCGAGAAAACGAAAATAACGACCAATCGCAACAACCACTTTACGGCTGAAGTACATATGTAATGGTCAATAACCAAAAAACTCCCAAAGTGTGCCCAGTTTCAAATACCTGGAATCAGTCGTGTCAGATGAGGGATCTAAGCCTGAAATACTCTCCAGAATAGCCCAGACTATAGCCGCAATGACCAAGCTCAGAACCATATGGAACAACAGAAGCTCAGCAGCTGCTACAGCTATTCTAAAACTAGTACTACTACTTCCACAAAGGCTACTGTTACGAGTATCATTACTTTCACTAAGACAATTGTTATTACTACTAGTGTTGCTGTTACCAATGCTGCTGTCATCGCTGTTGGTATTTCTACTATCTCTTGCTACTATTATCATTTCTGCTGCTGCCGTTGCCACTGCTGCTGTTTCAGCTCTCAAGGATTCTAAAGCTAGGGATGACGACGGTGGCAGCTGGCAGGGTAGAATTAAATCCTTTGGCCTATCACAGATTTTATCAGAAGATGATGCTGACTGCAGGGATGGAGACTCATAAAACACGCTCTCTCTGTCTGCCTCTGTCTCTCTCCCTCTCTGTATTTGTCTCTGTTTCTGTCTGTCTGTCTGTCTCTGTCTATCTCTCTGTCTGTGTGTCTGTCTGTTTTTTTGTCTGTCTCTCAAGACTCTTTCTCTATCTGTCTGTCTGTCTGTCTGTCTCTGTCTCTGTCTGTCTGTCTGTCTGTCTCTCTCTCTCTCTCTCTCTCTCTCTCTCTCTCTCTCTCTCTCTCTCTCTCTCTCTCCCCTCTGTGTTTTTCACACACACACATGCGAGTACACACACACACACACACACACACACACACACACACACACACACACACACACACACACACACACACACACGCGTAAACACACACAATCACACACATAAATAACACACACACACACACACACACACACACACACACAAACACACATAACATACATACACACACATACAGACACATTACACACACACATCACACACAAACACACACTCACACTCACACACAAACACACACACACACACACACACACACACACACACACACACACACACACACACACACACACACACACACACACATTTTTGCATTTTAGACTATGCTCATGTTGATTTCGCCAGTTGTGAATATGAATGTTTTGTAACAAAGTCGCTCAAAAATGCATATTCTATTTGCCAGCCCGCAAATGAATGGGTGGTGGTTGTTTGTTCATTTCCTTTTTTTTCTCTTTATTCTTTTTTTCGGTTTTGTTGTTGTTGTTGTTGTTGTTTGTTTGTTATTGTTGTTGTGTGTGTATGTGTTTTATTTTATTTTTCTTAAATTTGTTTTAATCCCTTTGCCAAGTCTATAGCTCCTCTCAGACACGACAGAGAAGCAGGCAGTAAAATCAAGAACTGTCTCAACAATGCCGGAAACACCTACAGGTTGCTGACAAAGTGTGGATGTCCCCCCCATTCCATCACCAGCACCAATGGCACCATGGACACCACCTGGGAAGAAAAGAAACAGAGAGAAGCTAACAGGCAACATTTTTGAAACCAAGCGTTCCGTGCGGAGTTTTGGACTACTTCCTCATTTTAGAATTTGCAAGGTATAATGGTGAGCATGATTAACACTGCTGTCTTTTTTTCTTAACGGGTTGCCTTTTTTTGTTTTGTTTTGTTTTTGTTTTTACGTGGTGTTAGCCTTGGTCTTGGTATGGCTCTAGTAGTCGGCTGGGCTATAAGCAATATGGACTGAAACTGAACTGGACTGTTTGCTAAAATAAATGGAATCGAAGAAGACAGCATCTCATTTGTATACCTCTTACTTCACATTATTAAAAAAATAATGTTCACACAGCAGTTTTTGTTTTTGTCTGTATTAACTGTTAGCTTTATGAAGCTGTAGGATGTAAGACACGCCTTTGTCTTACCCTAGGATGACACACACACCCCACCCCCCCCCCCACCCCCCAGCGGGGATGCCACTTTCTGGAACTTCTGTGCTAGAAATTTCCTCTTTTCTTTCACTCCCTTTGTTTCTGCCTTGTTCCTTTGCTTTCTGTCATCTCTTCCTCTCATATTCTTTGCTGGAATCATTCATCTGTAAGTGTTCGACAAAGTCCTACGTACTTTCTTTTAGTATTGATAATTGGGTACATGTATTAAGTGCATTTTTGGCTGTAGGGAAATGAGATATGCGGAAGCGATTTTAGGTAATTAATGCCCATTCTTATTATATACATGATTTAGTTTCTTTAGGTATGCTTAAATTTGTATTCAGGTGTGTTTTGTTTTAAACCCCCTGTGAGATAAATTGGACGGAGTGGCCAACGGTAGGGTCATGTCCTTAGATTATGTGTGCGAATGCATTGATATATGTGTGCTTACTATCTTTTTCTTTTTGATCCTGTTGAAGTTTAGTGTACGTTAACTGGTTATAGCCCTGATATGGCTCTAAACAGCCGGCTGGGCTTTAAATCAACAATAACAGCAACAATTGCTCATATCCCACTGTTATGCAGATGTCTTTAATGTTTGTCAGTTGTTGTGTAACATGTATATATTGTTGTGTAACATGTATATATTGTTGTGTAACATGTATATATTGTTGTGTAACATGTATATATTGTTGTGTAACATGTATATATTGTTGTGTAACATGTATGTATTGTTGTGTAACATGTATGTATTGTTGTGTAACATGTATGTATTGTTGTGTTACATGTATATATTGTTGTGTAACATGTATATATTGTTGTGTAACATGTATATATTGTTGTGTAACATGTATATATTGTTGTGTAACATGTATATATTGTTGTGTAACATGTATGTATTGTTGTGTAACATGTATATATTGTTGTGTAACATGTATATATTGTTGTGTAACATGTATATATACAAGTGAGAGCCGTCTGTTGCCATCCTGACTTTTCATACTGGTCTGCAAAACCTCACTCAAACGTCACAAGGTGAGTTTGATTGTGGAGTTTTGCTTCCCAAAATTCCGTCAGGATTATGGATCAAGCGATATTTGAGAGACCTGCGTCTATTTGCTGTTATTTCCATGAAGGACAGCTTTGTCAAAATGATCTTCTGTGACTATAAGATTATAGTAATTTTCAGCGAAAGTATATTTACGTTTCCAGCCAGTTATATTTCATAGTAGTGTTTAATGGAACATTTCCTGCCGCCTTTGATGTGGCTGCGGAGCAGGTAGAATGTGGTGTGAAAATAACCATGTCTATGTCAGCTTTGGATTGTGCATTGTGAGTGTATAGTGAGTTGGTAGTGTGATGTGTATTCTGTGTGTCGTACTAATTCTCTTTGGTCGTACGTCAAGTACTGTGGAGAGCCATAAGCGTTTAGTAGTGTCATACTGTTGAACATGAACACAGCTGCTTAACAGTATGACACTACAACAACTGACGAACATGAACACAGGTGCTTAACAGTATGACACTACAACAACTGACGAACATGAACACAGCTGCTTGTCAGTTGTTGTGTGTATACTTAGAACTTTAAGGAAGGTGTGCTGTTTCGGTACAGCCAGGTGTTAACGCCCACCTTCTGGAAATTCTGTGCCAGACATTTCCTCTTTTCTGTCACTCTCTTTGTTTCTGCCTTGTTCCTTTGCTTTCTGTCATTTCTTCCTATCAATGTATGCTTTGCTGGTCCATTCACCTGTATGTGTTCGATAAAGTCTTACATACTTTTCTTAGGATTGATAACTGGGGTACATGTAGTAAGTGCATTTTTGGCTCTAGGGAGATATGCGATAGAAATTTTAGGTACTTTAGGCCCGTTTTTATGTTTTGGTTTCGTTAGGTATGCTTAAATTTTCATTTAGGTGTGCTTTTTAAATCCCCTATGCAATAAACTGGATGGAGTGGTCAACGCCAAGGGCATGTCCTTAGATTATGTGCGCGAATGCATTGATATGTGTACTTAATTTTCTTTTGTTTGTTTTTTATCCTGTTGAAGTTTTGAATATGTTTTGAACTCGTAAAAGCCCCCATATGGCTCTAAACAGTCAGCTGGGCTTTAAACAACAATAACAACAACAATTGCTCATATCACACTGTTATGCAGATGTCTTTAATGTTTGTCAGTTGTTGTGTTACATGTGTCTACAAGGGAGAGGCGCATGCTCCCATCCTGACTTCATACTGGTCCGCAAAATACCATTTAAAAGACACAAGGTGAGTTCGTTTGATTGTGGAGTTTTGCTCCTTAGAATTCCGTTAGGATTATAGATCAAACTACATTTGAAAGACCAGCGTCTATTTGCTTTTATTTCCTTAAATGACAGCTTTGCCAACATGACCCTGTGTCAGTCAGTCTAGGCTTACGGTAAAATGCAGCGAAAGTACATTTACGTTTCCAACCAGCCATATTTCATGGTAGTGTTTAATGGAACACATGTCCTACCGCCTTTGATGTGGCTGCGGAGTGGGTAGAATGTGGTGTGAAAATAGTTATGTCTACACCAGGTTAGGACCGTGCGTTCCGAGCGTACAGTGAGTTGGTAGTGTGATGAGCATTCTGTGTGTCGTATTTCAGGTACTGTGGACAGTCATGAGCGTGTAGTAGTATCATATTGTTACGCAGCTGTGTTCTTGTTCGTCAGCTGTTGTGTATATATACTTATAATCCTAGGGAAGGTGTACTGTTTCGGTACTGCCAGGTGTTAACGCCTACCTTCTGGAAATTCTGTGCTAGGCATTTCCTCTTTTCTGTTACTCTCTTTGTTTCTGCCTTGTTCCTTTGCTTTCTGTCATTTCTTCCTATCATACATGTATTCTGCCTGCCTGGTCCATTCACCTGTATGTGTTCGATAAAGTCTTACGTACGTTTTTTTTTTAGGATTGATAATTGGGTACATGTATTAAGTACATTTTTGGCTCTAGGGAGGTGATATATGCGGAAACAATTTTAGTTAATTTATGCCCGTTTTTGTATGTTTTAGAGTCTTTAGGTAGGCTTTAATTTGTATTCAGGTGTGTTTTTTTTAAATCTCGTGTGCGATAAAATTTGGACGGAGCGTTCAACGCCTTGGGCATGTCCTTAGATTATGTGCGCGAATGCTTTGATATGTGTACGTAATTTTTTTTTTTTTTTTTTTTTTTTCCTGTTGAAGTTTTGTATGTTTTGAAGAGGTTATGGCCCCGATATGGCTCTACGCAGTCGGCTGGGCTTTAAACAACAATAACAATAACATCTATGTATATTTAGAATCTTGGGGAAGGTATACTGTTTCAGTATTGTCAGGTGTTAACGAATATCCATATGCGCGAAAATGTCTTTACTCATGGGAATTAAAATATGAACTGTTTGCTTTTTTGTTTGGTTACTGATTTTGGGGTTCGTTATGACTGTCTATATACAATGAATTTACGTGCTGAAGTGCTCACGAGATACCAAGTAAACCGTAAAAAATTGCATGAATATTCTCAAACAAAACATAAAGCTCAGGGTTGTTTATGTTGTTGATATGTAGTTGCTATCATATCATATATTTCCGTTAAATATTTTGCCTATATAGTTTTGTGATTATTATAAGCTACGCACAAAAAGTTAAGGATCACTATGGGAAAACAGGTGCGTAATAAACTCAGTTCGCTACTGTTATTTATTTCTCAGTCCAGCCAAATTGTTATGAATTCTTGTTCAGCTGTAAGTGGGCGATGTTGTGTTAGTGCGAAAATTGCACGGGATTCTCTACTACTAAGCTTGGCCGCAAACGGAAAAGCGGAAACTTGCGAAAAAGGACCTTGTTTTGGACCGTTCTGCCTGAACACATTGCACAAGCCAGATGGAAAAACCATTATGCACGTGCAAGCACTGCTGTTTATGTGTGAGATGCTGTCTCTTGCTTGGCTTTATAAGAAGACATTCCACCAGTAGTAGGCCTGATCTGACAATGCCTCCACGACGAAAATTGAGCGAGTTTGAGAGGTGACGAGCTGTTGCATGGTTCCAAGATTGTGTTCCCAAGCGAGAAGTGGCCAGGCGACTTCAGGTGTCCATCTCAGTCATTGTCAGACTGCTTCAACGCTTCACAGCCACTGGGAGGGTCCATGAAAGACGCAGATCTGGTCGACCACGTGAAGATCGTCTCATTGAACGAAAAGCCCTGCAGACAAGAACAGCCTCTTCCAGCATCATTCGAAGGCAGCTGAGGGTGGCTACTAACATCAACATCAGCCAGCAGACCATACGGAACCGCCTTCATGGGTTTAACCTCCGTTTTCGTCGCCCAGCTGTACGGCCACGCTTAACTCCAGCCCATAGGGCAGCACGCCGCGCCTTCTGCAGACGTCACGTGAGGTGGACACGTCAGCAATGGTCCCAGGTCCTGTTCAGTGATGAATCACGCTTCACCATGAACCACAACGACAGCCGACTGAGGGTCTGGAGGCGCCCAGGGCAACGCTTTATTGACACCACTGTCCAAGAAAAGGTGGTCTTTGGTGGAGGTTCTGTAATGGTCTGGGGGGCCTTCAGCCTTCACCACAGAACACCCTTGTATCATGTACAGGGTAACCTGACTGGCCTCCGATACCGGGATGAGATCCTTCGACCGCTGGCTGTGCCTACACTGCAGCAGATGGGACCGACGGCTGTCTACCAGGATGACAACGCTCGCCCCCACAGGGCAAGGGTGGTCAACGACTTCCTGCAGCAGTCTGGAGTCAACAGAATGGAGTGGCCAGCATGCAGTCCCGATCTCAACCCGATTGAGAACCTCTGGGATGAGCTGGATCGCAAAGTGAGGAGCAACCACCCCCTCCCAGGGATGCCCAACACCTCTACCAGATGCTGCAGGCTGAGTGGCAGGCGCTTCCACAGAGGATCTTCACCAACCTGGTCAACTCGATGAGGACTCGCTGCGTCGAGTGCCAGAACAGCCATGGCGGTTACACGCATTACTGAACTTTTGGGAGCATCAGAATGCCCTGTCTTGTGATTTCAATGACTTTGGGAAATCAAATTTCGATACGTACCCACTTTGATCAAATGTACACACCAAACGATTGCTCGAAATTGAAGGCAATTGTGTATCATTATCACTAAAGCATGGAATTAAATGTTTGCCAAACTTCAACGCATTGGCTTTCTTATTTTGAAAGTTATGAATTTTTGTGCAAGTGATCCTTAACTTTTTGTGCGTAGTTTTAGTTGAATACTTGTATGTGATTTATGTGCGTATAGTGAACTGTTTTATTATCGTATTCTGTTTGGACAAAGCGCATTGCTTGTATAGTTACCACATTAGAGAAGAAATAACGTTACACAATGCTCCTTCGTAAATATTTTATCATGAATGATTCTGGACAATTCGGGACCTCTGGATGGATTATTTCATTAAATCCCAAGTGAGAGAGGCGAGGAGTTCGTATTATCTCCCCTCTGTCTGTTTCTGTCTGTCTCTTTCTGTCTCTCTCTCTTACTCTTTCTGTCTCTCTGTCTCTGTCTGTCTCTTTCTCTCTCTCTCTGTGTAGGGCTGTATGTCTGTCTATGTGTCTCTGTCTGTCTGTCTGTCTCTCTATCTGTCTGTCTGTCTCTGTCTCTCTGTCTGTCTGTCTCTGTCTCTGTCTGTCTCTCTGTGTCTATGTCTCTGTCTCTCTCTGTCTCTCTGTTTCTCTGTCTCTCTGTATCTTTCTCTCTCTGAATCTCTCTCTCTCTCTCTCTCTCTCTCTCTCTCTCTTTCTCCCTGTCTTACATGAGAATTAAGTGAAAAAAAAAGAAAAAGTCCCCGAGAACTCTCTCTCTCTATCTATCTCTGTATCTGTCTGTCTGTCTCTCTCTTTCTCTTTCTTTCTGTCTGTCTGTCTTTCTGTGTCCATTCATCTCTGTCTGTCTCTGCCTCTGTCTGTCTGTCTGTCTGTCAGTCTCTCTCTGTCTCTCTCACTGTCTCTGTCTCTCTCTCTGTCTCTCTGTCTCTCTGTCTGTCTGTCTGTCTGTCTGTCTGTCTCTCTCTCTCTCTCTCTCTCTCTCTCTCTCTCTCTCTCTTTTAAAGA